>JAQIXG010003958.1:0-13732 GCA_034700105.1 Oconnorella tubifera | reverse complement strand
AGGAAGTGTTTTAGGATCAGTGAATATCTCAGCACAAATGGAACATTCTATGATGTCATCGAGAGTTTCTCCTTTTTTATCTGATCTCGCCATCTTAGTATAACTACTCAAATAAGAAACGTTTAAGTAATGTTTAACTAGACTTTTTTCTTTAAAAATATTATATTTATAAGAAATATTAATATATTTAAATGTGAATAAATGGGTTAGATCATTCTCTAAATCACATCTATTATAATCAAATGAATTATATGCAATATACAATATGCAGAAAGTTAATATTTTGAACAAGCATGGCAAATAAAAATGTTGACAAATGCTCAAACGTTTAAAAATCTAAAGATTAATAATCCAAAGTTTAACAAGTGTCCTGGAAAACTGTCCCAAAAGTTTCCAGCACTGCCGCTGCATTTCCCCGCTGCACTGCCAAAGCGAGTCATTGCCTCAGGAAATAGGTGGACCTTGGATCTACTAAGATGATAGAGATCCGTCTGCCCAACTCATTCACAAAAGCAAGACCCAACGTGCCCCAAGAATCCAGTGTCTCAATCGCTGTGGGGATTAACTCGTGAGAGGTAGCAAAAATAGAAACGAATTGAGATTAAATACAATTAACTTAAGTTTTCACTATATTTTGTCAATTGATGAAAGGATTTCTTACTGAAATGTATTGTTTTATAATAATATACAATAAATGTGAATGAAATTTGCAAAATTTGTAGAGATATTGTTAAATGCAGTCGAGTAGCCAGCATTTTACTAAAAGAAGGGGTGGAGGGATTCTACTAAAAAACAGATGAGGACATTTCTTAAACTCCTATTATTAAAAAAACATCGCTATCAACCCATCACCACCTGAACACGGTCTCCAATTACATGAATTCGTCTACGGAAACACGCATTGACCCACGTCAATTGTTGAACTAAATAGTTCAAATGGTAAGAGAGGGGGGGGGAGAAGACCCCTAAACTCTCATTATTATTCAAAAATTCTTTCCTTTAATTATAATAGGGGGAATCATTACATTACCTTATGCCTATATCGATGATTTAATGTGTTGGTACTGTATTGCCAAGACGAATATCATAAAACAGTGATGTGATCAATTAAACGTTAAGTCAATAAATCTGTCGTAAAGTTTTACAATCAATCACTTGATCTTCGCTTTTCGTACTTAACTAAAGTGTAAGTTGTAAGCAGAATTAATTTGTGACCCACTTAGGGGAGGTTATATAAATTTTTGTTACCAACAATTAATAATAATAATTAATGAACCTAATTTCAAATACAGAAAATAGATATATCTCACTATTATAGCATATTGGCGGTAGCATCGCGGTATATATATAGGGCCTACACGATACATCAGGGCTATAGCAGTTAGATATCCAGTTAGAAATTGAAGATGGCCCGCTGCCATCTTCAATCTGACAAGTTTGGCTCCATGCTAAAAAAATGTGAATAGCCATAACAATTGTTGTATCAAAAAACTTTCTGTCAGCTTTTATATGAATATAGTGTACTTTGACATTTTGTTATATTTTATAATATTATGATCTGTTATTATGAAAGTTTGCGGCAGAAATCTTTAGAAGTAAATTTATAAATGTATGACATCAGCCCCTCACATCAATTATAGGCTATCAATTTTTTATACAATTATTGATCTAGTAATTTACAGGGTTCAAAACACATCAAAACAATTGATGCAATCAATAATTATTTCATTATAACTTTCAGACATTTTGTTGCATGCAGATATTTGTTGCATGCTGCATATATTGGTGTTCCAAGTCAAAATTCATATCTCGCAAGAAATCAACACGATGCTTCTCCAAAGATATGTGAAGTGTACAGGCCTAATAATATATTATTTAACCGTCTGCTTTTAATATTTTGATTGTTTTGACTAAAATGATCGCGTTTCGCCTAAATGTAAATTAGTGTCAAATTCTGAGGCATACTCAAAATTTGACTATGGTCTAATATTTCAATATTTCATTATTACTTTAACACTTCTCTATAATCTAATAATAGCAATTATTTATCAATCAATAACTGCCTGATGAACTCATATTTTATATTTTTGTTCAACATTTAAAAAAATCATACTTTTTAATAGAATAGATAGAAATATGTGAATGAAACAGTAAATTCAATATATTAGCAGATTTTTGGAATTTTTGATACATTGGTTGTTGTACTAAAAGTTGCCCAGTGCGCTTATTTCTTGTCTGATTTCAGAAATATTTTACTCAAAATGTTCACAAGTGAATTATCTACAACTTTGTCGCTGACAGTTTTTAATCGGAGAATTTTTATAATTGAGAATTTTTAATTTTAACAAAATATTTGGCGTCTCTTTGGTTTAGCCTTCCATTATTGAGGCGAAAGAAATTTTAAGCATTTTTTACAATCAATCAAGTGTCAAGGTCTTAATAAAGAAATTATATAAAACTTATCTTTGTGTCGTGTATGGTTGTTGAGAAAACGTTAGTTAAAAACTGTTTTTAAAAAATTAATTAAAGAAAAATTAACGTTATGACGTCGCTTTCCCATGTTAATCCTATGGGAGCTGTGTGACAAGATATCTCGTCACAAGTACATGAGAGGCACCTTCTGTGTACTTGTATTCAAGTACAGGTATTCAACGTGTTAAATAACGTTCTAACGAATGCAGCAATGTCGCAAATAAGAGCGTTGTTGGCTGACGCTGTGTTAATATTCGTTAAATTGCTCTTTGTTTAATATCACATCAGTGTAGTTATATATGTTTACCGCTGACATTAATTTAATGATATCTTCAATATTGAATCATTAAGGTGTATGTTAATAATTATAGCGATCACGAAACAGCGATCACAAAATCGCGATCGCAAAATAGAGATGCACAAAATCGCGATGCATCAAAATAGCGATCATCAAAACAGCGAAGTATTATATAACAGCTTTTATTTAAATGTGGAATAAAATGCATCGAATGTATAATGTAGTATACAGATAACAGATGCTCAGTAAAGGGTAATGTTAAACGTGAAGACCCAAGTTATGTCCAATTCTTGGGTCTTCACGACCAAAGAGATGGATTTGGTCGTTGGCGATGTATTGTTCGATCTTCATCTCGTTCATATTCTATTCCATCTTCAGTGCATCGATGAGTTTTCAGATGGTAGGATGAATGGCACCAATTATTTCGCTGAATCCTCGATGTCATCCTTCAACTGAGTTGTTGGTTCTTGATAGATCGTGTAGTACAGCGTCAGAACAGTTCCATAAGCGAACAATGAAGGACTCTATTGTTCGCATGAGCGAACAATGGAGCACTTCGTCCACCTCTTCTTGCCGGTCTACCCATCCAGTTGTCTTCGAAGTAGTTGATGAGGTCTCTAATGATATCTTCATTCGATGCAAGAGGATGAAATTTCAATAAAAACTCTATAATAATGCTCAATCGGATTTATAATTACTGTTTTGATGATCGCTATTATGATGCATCGCGATTTTGTGAAATGCTAATTTGTAATCACCATTATTAACGTACACCGTAATTGCTGGATAAAATGAAATAGTTATCGCCGTATTAAATCTCTCACATCGTGGTCTTGACAGAGATCATCCTACCTACGTTACGTGTTTCAGCAACAAGTAGTTTCGAAGAAGAAGTCATAAAGTTATCGGTCATTATTTACACATGGCCACCTATTGATTAACAGTGAATCGCCTGTTAACCAGTACCTAACCCCAACCTTAGCCCAGCCTTGCATATTAATCTGAACATATGTTGTACTGTTAAACGTTTAAAAGTTAAACCCAGAGAATACGTTTAGTTTAATGTTTAAACTTAAAATAATGTACAATAAATTCACAGGATATTATATTCTATCGCTACTCCTCCCCTCGGCCCATAATTTATTTTCACCGGTTTAACCTGATCTCAGGTGGTCAACTTTCACATTTTTATTGTTTAAATTCACAATTTTCTTTCGTTTTTATTTAATTTTTTTGCTACTGGGGGCCCATGAGGCTCACAGAGTGGGGGGCCCACTGAGGGATCCCTCAGTCATTCACGAGGCCAGTCCGCCCCTGACAGTGGGACAGTGGGGAGGGCATAGAGGGCGAACCTCAACAGACGACATTTGTCCTAGTAGCGGCATTTTCGATTTATAAAAATCTATTGTGTATTATTAAAACCATCAATTCACAAATCCAGTCCAATATTGACCTGTAACGCACAGGTAAAATATTTAAATTAAATATCTTCAGTTTTTTATATATCAACTAAGACTAAATATATAATAAAATTGTAAAACATATAAATAACAAATTAATCTTTGATATTAGTTTTAACTTTCAGCTTTTCATATTTTAAAGCATCTAAATTTCTTTAAAGAAATATTAATTCTGCCCAACTCATTCACAAAAGCAAGACGCAGCGTGCCCTATGAATCCATTGTCACAATCGCTATGGGAACGAACTCTTGAGAGATAGCAAAAGCGGGGTACTTGGAGAGCTTTTTCGATTTCGATTCCGATGCCTTCGATCATGCTGCAAACGTCGCACCATCTGTTCGCTTAGAGTCTGAGCGCAATAGACCCGGTGGCTCCCGTAGTGCCGCTACATTGGCGCTCTGAAGTGCACGCAAAATGACATCGTTGAGCAAGTTCTTGTGACGCAGGTCTCCTTTTTATACAATGCTTTTTTTATAAATTATTTAGAAAGATAATTCAGGCAGACCAATTGAGTAATTTTAGTTTAGTAAAATATTAATTTCGTAACTATTTTCAGTTTTCAAATTAGTTTCAGTTAAGGTCAAATCTTATAATTACATATTTATAAGGACAATTGAGTTGATAATTATTTATATTCTTAGTTTTAAATATTATTGAATTATCTGAGACATACAATAACTTTTTAAAGTTTTTTTAAATTTTAATTAAAAATGAATTTTTTATTAAAAATTAATGATTAATTTTATTAAACTTTAATTAATGAGTAATGAAATAAAAAAACAGCATTATCTATTATAATAAAATTCAATTAGTAGTAACATAAAACAATCAATAAAAATTCGTAATTTTCAAACATTTTTTTTTTTTAGTTGAAAAAATGTTTTTTACAATAATACGAAATTAATTAAACAATAACCTAATTTATTTTCATATTAATTATAACAATAAAATATTTTCATACTTTATTATTATGTTCATATATTATAAGATGGGCGGGGGGTAATGTCCGGGGGG
The DNA here is from genome assembly GCA_034700105.1 of Oconnorella tubifera. Lineage (NCBI taxonomy): Eukaryota > Metazoa > Annelida > Clitellata > Enchytraeida > Enchytraeidae > Oconnorella > Oconnorella tubifera. Next base: position 8,487 of record JAQIXG010003958.1, on the reverse strand, counting down.
AATGTCTGTGGGGGAAGCAAATGTCTGTCCTCCTTTTTAACATGACAAAAAAATTCGTTAGGACTTCCATGGGATATAAACCCCCGTTCGCTGCCTATATCGCTGACTGTTACATTTATAACATTGAGTCATTTTGTTAATTTATAACAGTGAGTCTGTAACAATGACAGTACTCTGCATTCTATATTAATTTGTTACAAAGTTCACAATTCCGATATCTGTACGTTTTAAGTTTCGAAACATCAACAAATTAACATAAATACTTCTCATGATAAAAAACTGAATGATAACGCTAAAATTCTCGCACGGTTGTGGGGTTTTCCAACTGTGACATCTCCACTGTTTTGCAGCATTTCTTACAGTATTAACTTCATGATATTTTTATTAATTTTTCTTTCCCCCGCCCACCCGTTGCAATTTGCTTGTTTTGGCCTTCCCCTCCAAAAAACATAGGCCCACGATTTTGCAATTCCCTCTAACATTTACGCAGCGGCTCAAGCTGGCCACTGCGTAGCCAGCCTAAGTAATGCAGACAATGTTCAGAGATTTTTGAAATAATAGAACTAATTGTAATACCACTATAATCATCAGCAGTGGAACAATGATCAACGTTAGGTACAGGGATTGTCAATCCTACTCCAAAAGCATTAGCATTTTTCTTAGTATCAAAAATAATGCCACTGTTTGGACGCCCAGCAGCAATCCATTCTCTGTGATTTATGGATTTATGGCTGCTAGGCATCTGTCTAAGCATAAAAATACAGAATCTAATTCTGTAGATTTATGCTTCAGCTCATGTAGTTCTTGATCCTACCAAAATTTTAAAGCATTAGTTTTGATGCACATAATAGAAGACTGCGCAGAAGACTGAGTATCATTCATAATATTTACAAGCTGATTGTTAGTACTTTCTATAAATTCAATAACTTTTTCTTTCTTATAAAGTACATAAGCAGACCAGTTAACAACACAGAATATTCATTAATAAATTAAATATAATAATTATCTAACCTAGCAGAAAGACAAAACAGATTTTTATAAGAATTAGAATAATATAACATTAGATCAGAATGATCCCATCTTAAACAATTAATTTCTTTAATTTAACTTTTGTCATTGTTTATCAAAGTTGCAGCATGAACATTCAATTTAATCACTTTCTGAATTTGAAAATGTTCAGAGAAGTTAATAACACTTTCTAAAACACAATTAGTAACAAGGCAATGTGCAAAAGATTGAGATACTAAGAAATAGTCAATATAGGCAAAATTCTGAAGCGTTTTATGACAATACGTATAATTACATTTAGTATCAATAACATCGTTAGTATTCACTAAAGAAAAATTTACCATAATCGTAGTAATCATATTGGCAATACCAGAGTCTAATGTAATATTAGTGTTCAAATCACCATCAAAAATAATCCTACAATTAGGGTATTGAGAAAGAATGCAAGTAATTTCCATAATCATTTGTAATGCAATCTCATCACAGTTATCTACAGAAGAAGCAGGCATGTATACATTCACAAAAAATGTCTCACTTATTAGAACAATAATAAACCTAGCGGAGCATTTTACAAATTTAATATTGGGAACATATTCATTTTTAATAAACATAGAAACACCCCCAATGGACCACCGTGTAAAATGGATTGAGAAACAGCCTGTTCCAAGGCAGAAATGCTGTTGCAAGTGTACAATTTAGAAAATAACATCATTTGATTTAATTTATCTGTGGTCAACCAGTGCTCTTGAATCAAAACAATATCTGGAGACTGAGTTTTAAATAAGTTAGATACCGGAGTATAACCCTGATTATAACCATGCATGTTGTATGAAATGCATTTTATAACAGAATAATTAAAATTATAATTTAAAACTGAATTAGTCATTTAAATTAGTAATGCTAATCGCAGACATAGAGTCCATAACACCTTCACTGTTGTTAACAACTGATGTTATGTTTGGTGAGGAATCTGACCGTTGTACATTTACTGGGTCAACAGCAGATCTATCAGTTTTAGATTTAAATGTCCATAATCGAATACTTATTCCGACAGACCAGTTGTTTGGATCAAGTAGTTTAGCATTATTGGCAGAAAATATACACAATCTAAAAGATTTGTTATTGTCTGACTGTTTAGCTGCTGGATGCAGCTCAAAACACGAAATTACCCGCATCCCCAAAGATTCAATGTAAAGATTCAATACATCTTCCTCACGATACCCCGAATCAATATTCCCCAGTCGTTAGAAAGATTTCTTGATCCACAACATTTTCGCCGCTTTCAGAGTCGAATTTGACGATTCACCAAAAACCGACAACTTCTTCGGTCGATAAGCAGTAGGTTGATTGTCACAATTAGCAGAAGTGACACTCGCATAAGAGCGCACTGGTCCACCATCATTTGAAGGAGATCGTACAGTTTTGTGTTTCTTACGTCGTTGAGTTTGAAATTGTCCATCATCGTCACCAAGATTGGACGCACTGTCTGAAAGGTTTTCAAACGTTGAAATTAAAGCATTTCTAAGTCTATTGGGCACTGACGTGGGAATTGTGGATGCTGGCCTTATTGAAGATGTAGAAGATTGATTAGCTGGGCAGTGTTACCAGAAAGAATGCAAGACGAATTGGAAATGATTTTAATTTTCTTACACACTCAATTAATGATTGATCAAGTGTTGACATCTGTTCGTATAAATATTTGTAGAGCTAGTGTATTATTTATACATAAGCACAACTTTATGATCTGTATTTAGAATAAAGTACACTTCAAAAAATTATAGTCACAAACCTTTATAAGATATAATACTGCATAAAAATATCGGTCTCTGAGTTATTTCATCACGTAACTTATGATAACGATTTTACTCATCTGTTTTTGAAATTAACACACTGTTTGCAAACATGATGCTACTGAAGCTATTGTCTAAATTCAGATTTGACAGATTGATTTGCATGTTTCTAAAATTGTCATTTCTGCATTCACGTTGATATGTTTCACTAATTATCAATTGCATATGATTCAATTAACTGTTGTGTTATATTGTTGAAAAGATATGATTATGACCACGTTTTAAACTTTAAAAATCGCTGATTACAGATATATTGAAATTAGATATCTTTTATGATAATCTAGAATTTAACAGAGGCAGCGCAAGACATAGTATACTGGATGGGTTTGATGATTAGTGCTGCCAACTTGTGAGCGTTTGATATAGCATTTCTCAGTATTCTGGTGTAGTCTGATTTTGGGTTTATGTTGAAACTAACTATACTCATAACTCAGTCAGACCACACCATTAGGCTGAGAACTAAGTTATGCTAGTTATATATTAAAGAAACTAAGGATAGTTAGTTTCTAGTTTTCATGCTATGGTTTCCTTCTATAGCGTAATCCTTTGACTGTGGCTTATATATTTTGTCTGTATAGTCTTTTTCTTGGTGTTGGTCGCTTTAAAGGAGCACTTAAATAGCTTGTAGATATTTAAATGTCCCATTTACGTCAGATAAATTTTACATAATACAGTTTTAATTCAGACTTGCCCTATCAATTGCTATTAGTTGAGCAGCTAATTTATTGATTTGACATTCGCAGCAGCTTTCTAGATATGGCATTGCTGCTGCATTCTGTATGAAGAACTTGTCATGTGAACTAAAGCATATGTTACACGTATCTCAGAAAACTAGAAGCTGATTATACTTATAAATCTGATTGTATCTTTTCTGCAATATGCATCAGCCTCAAGATTATAGAAGTCATATAAGCTGGATTTGACTGAGACTGTGAACTGTTTGGGTTATATAATAAATAATGTATTATAACTCAGTAAGTTCACAGGCTTAGCGAAGTCTTGCGCGAACATTATGCATATTGAAATGAAGTATGCATCAAGCAATGTGGAAACAAGGTTTCAAAATATAATGCTGTTATTATTTATTGCTTACTTAATTTCGAAATGTTTTGACTAATATTGACTAATGTTTGCAGAATTTTGAGACTAAAAGATATATATTACTTACTTACTGCCCCACAAAGCCCATCAGAGCCGTAGCGTCCATTCTCCACAAAGTACGATCCATGGCTTTTTTCCCAGAAGTGGCAGCGGGGGAGCCTGTCTCTTTCTTTATTTGACTGATCCATGTGGTTTGGGGCGTCCTCTAGCTCTTCTCCAACCGGGAGGAATGGATATGTCTCTTGAGAGTTTTAGCAGCTTGTGAGCCGGTGTCGCAGGGGTTCATACAGACAACATGTCCAAAGAGTGCATGTCTCAGCTTCTGGATCAGTTCTCCAATATGCGGGAGACCAGTTAATTTAGATATGTCTGTTTTCTGACCTTATCAAACCATTTCACCCCCAGTATCAGTCTTTGGCACCTCATGTGAATTGCCTGCAGCCTTGCTGAGTCTAGTTTCGTTGGGGTCCAAGTCTCTGATGCGTATAATAACACTGGTTATTATACGCATTATAAGCTGTGCCTATGCAAGAGACATGTTGGTTGATAATGAGAGGTGTGACTGATGCCTTGGACGGGATAGTTTATTCATGGTACCCGCTGCAATGCCAGTTCTTCTCATCTGTTCCGATCGAGAGCCCGTAGCAGAATCCAGCTCACTACCCAGGTAGATAAATTTCTCGACTCCCTCCACCTTTTGACCATTTATAGTTAAATCAGCCGCAGTGGGGCCTGCACCGATAATCTGAATTTTTGTTTTAGACCATGAGATATGAAGCCCTAGCTGGGAGGAGGAGTCTACAATACGCTCTAAGTTACATTGGAGGTTTATAGTAACTTCATCAATAATAGTAATATCATCAGCATAGTCCATATCCGATAGTGTCTCCGCGGACAGTGAGGTACCAGAAGAAAGTAAGGCGGACTGGAGAACCCAGTCAATTGCAGTACAGAATAGGGCGGGTGCTAGAATACAGCCCTGCCTCATGCCTGATTTTGACTCCAAGGGATTCGAGGGACTTAAGCCAACATGCACTCTAGAGTGAGTGCGGGAATAGGGGTCTCTTATCAGGTTTATTAGCAGCAGAGGTGTACCCACTTCCTGAACTGCCTTCCATAGCGCTTCACGATCTACTGAATCAAAAGCTTATTTAAGATCAACAAAGGCCACATAGATCGGACGATTAAATTCACGATAGATATCAGATAGAGGTTGGAGGGCGAGTATCGCGTCACTAGTTGATCTGCCTGGAGTGAATCCAGACTGTTGGGCTCTCCTGCTGGAGATAAGTAGTGGTTCTTATGCGCGACAGCAGAATATGTGCAAACACTTTTCCTGGGATAGAGAGGAGTGTGAGTGGTCTACAGCTATTACAATCGCTAGTGGATCCTTTACCCTTAAACACATATACAATGATGCCATCTCTCCATTCAGCTGGTACTTTCCCTGTGTTCCGGACTAGACAAAATAATTTGTGGAGTGCAGAAGATGTGCTATCAATCGAATATTTCAGCAACTCGGCGGCAATTCCATCTGATCATGGGGAGCGACCATTTTTAAGTTTCAGAATAGCGCGGCGGACTTCCTCAAGTGTTGGCGCATCAGTATTTACATTTGGGTCTTCATTTGCGTTCATGCAAGATTCTCAAGTATGCACATGAGGGAGCAGTAGGGTAGTTGAGTGCGAGCTCATAGTGTTCCCTCCATCTGTCTAGCTCTTCTTCCTCGGACTTGCAGGTGTCTCCATTTAATTTCTTTGGTAGTGTGGATTTCTTTTTTCCCGCGGTACCACAGATATTATTGATGGCCTTGTAGATAGGTTTCATGTTGTGTGTTTGGAGGGCATGCTCGGCTGTGTCAGCAATATTATTGTAGTATTTTTCCCTGTCCAAAGCTTTGGCCCGAAAGGCTTTCTTTAGTCTATTCCGCTCAGAATGATTGCTCTTGTTAACCGTCTGTCTCTTTAGTGCGATCAGTTGATCAGTTTCTTCAGAAAGCCACGAATTACGCAGATATTTCTTACTTCCAATTATTGTAGACGCAGTATCCATGATTGTGTTGCAGAGGAAGCTCCAGGAATGCTCAACATTGTCCTGTGGATACATAAGCACAGCAAAGCGGTTTTGGATCTCCATTGCATATTTAGCTTGAAGGTCTGCACTACCAGTGAGCTTGTCAGTGTCTATTTTACATGAGTTTGTCGCTTTCTACTTTGTTGGAATGAGTTCTGAGCAGAATTTTGCTATTATCAGGCGGTGATCTGTATTTGTAGGGCAATCGGCTCCCCTGAGCACTCTGTAAGAGCTGAAATCTTGCCAATGGCGGGTCAGCATATGATCGACTTCTTTCTTTGTAGTCCATCATTTAATAGCCATGTCCATCGCCTGATATCAGCGCGACAGAACCTTGGAGCCAAATATGGACATGCCATTGGAGGCACATAGTGTTAGTAGCCTGGCAGAGTTATCATTAGGTGTCCCAGAGCCAAATGGTCCCACAACTTGCTCAAAGCCAACACGATCGGTATCAGATACAGTGTTTAGCTCATCAAGCACTATGAGCTGATCATGGGGTGGAGTGGTTTGTAGGGTATTATCAAGAAGAGTATAGAAATTATCTGTGTCAGTATCAGTAAAGTCCTCTGTTGGCGCATAAGCAACAACAATAGTTAAGTGACCTCATCGATGAGACAATCTCGCTGACAGCAATCTGTCAGAAATGGGATGCTATGCTACCGGAGCCCATGTAATGCCTGAGCCGATAACCAGGCCAATACCACGGTAGTGTTGTGTGCTGCCAAAGTAGTATAAGGACTGACCTTCTATCATCTGCATTCCACTACCTACTAATCTGGTCTCTGTTAATCCAGCGATGTCGATATTGAGTCTGGTGAGTTCTCGGGTAATTGCAGTTTGGTAACCTGTTTTTGCTAATGTTATGACATTCCAAGTAGCAACTTTTGTTGATTTCCTCAAATCATGGTGATGGTTACTTTGAGCGGGAGTCTGGTTACAAGCTTCTCTAGAAGATGTTTGGTCTGTATCCTTCATAAATGCATTAGACGAGTGAAGACGAGCTAGGTTTATAGCATAGCTCGTGTTCGCAGGTCTGTAGTGCCCCATCCGTGAGTCCAACGTGGATTTGTCAGCGGCTCTAACCACAGTGCTGTTGTTTGTCGTATTCATATTTTGTTTTGGATTGATGCCCCTAATTTTCTTCAATGCCTTGGGACACACGGGTGTCGGAAGCGCAGTACAGGATTAACCACTTTTTCAGTAGCCAGTAATAAGCCTAATCCTCGTAATGTCCGGATCAATGTTGGCTCCTAAGAGCTCTTACGCCGAGGCGGATTATGAGTCACTGCTTCCCAACTCCTGGGACTGGGACCATTGTCTCCGGGTAGAGGAGTGTGTTTATTTAGAAAGCATTTCCTCTTTCAAGTCGGGTACATTAAATCGGGGTTGATCTGGTTATTTAACCGCCTCAAGATATTGGGCGTTTCCCTCCTCCTTTCGCATCCTGGACTTGGGACCAGGCAATGGCGGAGTTATATATTGAGCCTTTCTTTAACATTTTTTAAGTCATTCTCATTATTTTGTGACTTTTTGTCAAATAATTTGCTTATTTTATTAAAAAATTATCAAATTATTTGACAAAAAATCACAAAATGACGAGATTGCTCTATTATAGAGCTTGGTTAAATTGAAATTTGATGTTTTTTTGTAGAAAGTTCATAACTTTTGAATGCATTGAGATATCAAAGTGAAATTTGGTCTTAAAACGTCAAATTTCCTTCTCTACTAACAGACAAATTTTGAGAAAAAATATTTATTTTTGGCGAAGTTGCTAAGTGGTTATTTTTTTTGGCACACCCTGTATATATATTGCCTGCTCTATTTCCGACTATTGTGACATAATGTCAAATTTCAAGTCAGTGCAGCTGTGCACTGATTGGTGGAATGGATTTAATGACAGTGTCTGTCCATCGGTCAAACTAATAGGCCACGCCTACAACGATGGGCTTGAATAAAATAATGAAAATATATTTATATAAATAAAATAGCTCAGAAATTAGCTTTGAGACAATTCTATACATTCAATAATTATAAAACTATTAAATTTAATTAGCTGTAAATAAAGATATCGCTTACAGACAGTAAATGTCTACAAGTATATTGAAAAAAAAATCAAGATATATTTGCATCTAGTTGATGATATTGCAAGTTTAATAGGAGGCTACCAAGAGCTGGTTTTATAACCATATTGATTTACATCTACTATTTTTAATCATGTTTTTAGCTGCCTTCTTTTTAATTTTTTAATTTAAATTTTACATATTCTATATAAAAATATTTATTGATTGGAGATATTATTTTTTGTGAAGATATGTTCAGTTTATGTGTAAATCAACGATCAAACGCTTGGTAGCCAGTATATATGGCTCCCGAGCACTACTGGTTCTCGATAGATAAGATATTAAAGCATCAACTGGCTACCAATAGCAGGGTATAGCCGAATATATATATA
>JAQIXG010003957.1:0-13734 GCA_034700105.1 Oconnorella tubifera | reverse complement strand
AAGGTTGAAAGAAAAATAAAATATATATTATAATTATATAAACTTAATAATTATATAAAGTTATATAAGTCCTGTGACAAAACAGATTGTCCATGTTTTTCATTTTTCATTTCTGGTCAGCCTGATATAGCATAGAGATTTATAACGAGGCATTGTTTTTAACAGGTTAACTTTAACTATATCATTGTAACTAAAAAATATTAGTAACTTTTAATTCTGTACCCCAGACCTTAATCTCAATTCTAACTCTAATCCTAAAAGTTCCAGAGAAACAAATGAGTATCTACTAAATAGCATTAATTTTTGATTGACATAATCTATTAGCTATGAGGGCGGGACTTGTTAGAAAGTAAGGCCTCGCTGTATTGTGATTTCATTGTGATTTCAATCGACTATAACTATAGTTGATATATGCTCAAAAATTTTTACTTATGATTGGTTGCATTTGGAGAGGGATAATTTTTATTGTTTATCGTTTGGGTAAGACTAAAAAAGATTAAGTTTGACTAATTTAAAGTTTATAGGACAGTTCAATAATTGCTTTCAAAATAGTTTGTACTCGTATATTGAATTGTTTGTGTTGTTATATTATATAGATGTATGTGTAAATAGATCACTAGTCGTATATGTAAATAGATCGCTAGTTGTATATGTAGTTGAATTACTAGCAGTTGTGTAATGAATTTGGATAACCTAAAAATATCATTATCGTACATACTTTTAGAAAGAAATCCCTCTCCCCTCCTTCTGTAAAATCCTGGCTACGCCACTGGTCATAATAATTCACCACTTTACAATTAAATTGGCTGGCAGTAATTAGGATTTATTTCGGAGGGGGAGGTGTTTTATTAACTAATTTTTTATCATTTAACCAATAAAATTTAAAATTGTATTGTAGATTTAGATAAAGACGATTTTTTTGTTAGATAGCCTCCCCCCACTATCTTTTTAGAGATAACAACATAAATCAGACGCACTATTACCCCCCCCCCCTCCTCCCCCCCTCCCGTCATTTATTCGCTATTGAAACTCGTATTTCAAAACTTCATCTTCTTATATACTGTTTTTTTATGCTACTCATAACAATTCAGCCTACTATTATTAATATTGATCATCCTATGCAATAGTACCATTTGGTAAAATTAAAATCAAGTAAAATTGCTTTTAGTTAGCTTTCTGATCCTATAGCCTGATTATATTAATCTCTAAATTAAAAACACTCATTTGACACCGCAAACATATGACATAGACGGCACTATGACTAAACAGCGCATGACGAAAGCTCCGACAAAACAGCGCGTACATTTGAGAATATATCAATTTCAATTTTTTTAATCCTAATCCTAACCATAATCTTAACTCTCACCCTAACCCTAATCCTAACCCTAAGCTTAACCCTCACCCTAGCCCTAACCCTAATGCTAATTAACTCTAATTTAAAAAAATCTTGCGCTGGTATGTCGGCGCTGTTTTGCTCTACGCTATTTTGTCGTGACGCTGTTTTGTCGGCGCCGTTTTGTCGTGCGCTGTTTGACTCGTTTTTAAACACGGTTCACACTGAACGCTTTGTCGGGGAGCTCGACGCGCGACTCGACCCGCGACTCGACGCGCGACTCGACCCGCGACTCGACCCGCGGGTCGACTCGACAAGTCGCGCGACTCTGTCGGGCGCTCTGTCGGGCGCTCTGTCGGGCGCTCGACGCGCGACTCAACCCGCGAGCCGACCCGCGAGCCGACCCGCGACTCGACGCAGGTGTGAATAGCTTCACGCTTATAGCACTGTTATTTTTTCTCCGTGGTTCGAAAAGTCGCGCGACAAGCTCCGCGATTCGAGAAAAGAAACGAACATGTTCGTTTCTCTTCAAATATCCAGTACCAATGTGAACCGTGTTTTTTACCGAGACAGAAGCATGTAAACATTACGTGTATGCAACTTTCTTTCTTGATTCTTTGATAAATGAAACAAATGTGATATTTACTGTATTGACTGATACTTGATACTTTATTCTACTGATATTTGATATTTACAAATATGGTATTAGCTCTATCTATCACGCAGCAGTCTTTCAATAACTGTATTCTTACTGATATTACTAGATATAATCTTTTGGTATTATATTATGTGGTATAAAATAAATATCATATTAGATATGATAATATTTGTATTGTATAAATTGACAGTTCTCAGCGATATCGTCTTAAGATAGTGGAAAGCTTGATTTATAAGTTTATTAAGTCAATCTTATCATAAATAGGCTCATAATAAGATAATCAAATATCACTTAGAGAGAATACCTTGCGATTAATTATTTGATTAATTAGGCCTATAGCAAATTACAAATATGCTGATTATTATTTCTACGTAAAGTAAAAAATGAATATTGAATTAAATCACACAAGGACATTACGCATTAACAACTTAAAGTTTTTCAATTATATAATATATCTATCCAATGAAATTGCTGCAATTATCTTTGTCTTTGAGCTTTTATTCAAATCTGCGCCTTATAAAACTACTTCAAAATCAGTTGTAATTCTAGATTCAAATCTTAACAAAAAATTAATTCAAAGTTATTCTGTCCACTTAATACTGACTACTAAATGGCAATTTATTAAGTGACCTTTAATATTAATATCTTTGACTCCCATCATTTATGAAACCATTTTCGAATTAATTTTCAATCTACTTCTGTTTCATTGTGACAAAATTTTCGAATTAATTGTTCTATTTCTGTTGCAATTCTCTGCGAACCTGTTCAGATGCCTTCTGTACTTGTTGCTTCTCTCTCCTCAGCGCAGCTATCTCGTCATCTTTCTCCTTAATCAACTTATGATCTTCATCGCTTCTATTCGCTGGTTTATTCTTATTCCCCTGACTAACTTTCTCTTTATTCATCTCATTCAGCTGATCCTGCAGTCGTATAACTTCATCCTGCTTTTTCTGAATTTCGACTCTCATATTTTTGCTCTTTTTCTCGTCTTCGTTGACTCTTTTTTTCAGCTCGTTGATTTTATCGTGCAGGTTGGCCCGGTCGTCCTCGAGCTCTTTGAGTCGTCTTGTCAGGGTGCTGTTCATGGCTGTCACGTCGGAGGCGCGACCGGACTGGGAGGCGCTGCGACTTTCGCTCTCCTCTAATCTAAAACGAGAGGAAAAATGGTATTTTCAGTATATCCAGTGGAGTAGAAAAGGGGGGGGGGTGGTTGTTAGGGTTATAATCTCCTCCCATTTTAGGTAAAATAATAATTCGTTTATAGTTGCGATTGTTAGTTTAATGTTACAATATTTAAATATGTAATTGAGTTGTTAACCTAAGGCATTCAGTTGTTAACTTGAGACATAAGTGATATGTTATTATTAATTTGTGAATCTTGTGTCAATATTTTATACCCTCCATGTGACGATTTAGTGAGACAAATAATAAGAAGAAACACAAAATAAAGTGATTAGCAAGAAAATATCATCACATACTTTTTGAAAGGAAACCACCTTTTGTTGTTAAATGTTGGCTACGCCACTGATTATAATATCAAGAGATTACTGGCAATTATACTTCAACCAAAATCTGTTATTAGTACACTCAGCGTTGATGGTCTATAATATCTATAATGTCTAACTTTAAGAGTTTTTTTAGAATTACTCTAACAATGTTATCTTATTTAATATTATCGTATTGTCATTTACACTCAACTGTTTCTTTCAGTTATTTCCGAAGTTAATTACATTATTAAACAATGTATATACTGATGCTTAATTTTTATAGTTTGATTTCCGTTCAAACAAATGTTATTTTAATTACAGGATAAACGATATATCTTGGCTTTTTGACTTAATCTTTACCTTACATTTTTGATATATATTTTAATTTTAATATCGGCATTTTTGATGAAACAAAAGATTTCTAAAATAACACAAAACCTTCGAGTAAGCGACTGATTCTTTCTCTCCAGTTCATCATTCTTCGTGCGCATCAAAGTCATCTCTTTCTCGTATTCAGAATTCTTTTTCGACATCTTCGTACTGATTTCGTTGATCTGTCGAAGGTTATCGATCGTCGGTCCGTTGCCGTCAATCTTCCTCCTCGGTGACCGGGTGTCCTCGTTCGGCGCCTGCTGCTTCTCCGTCCCCTGGTTAGCTTCTCGCCGTGGAGATTGAGTTTCTCCGTTTTGAGGTTTATTGGTAGTATGTCGGGAACTTGGCATTTTAATAATGGTATTTAACAATGGAAATAGATATTATATCTATTTATTTCTATTTCATACATGAAACATTTACACATTTATTTATTTCACACAATTGAGATAAATTAACATTAAATTTATCAATGAACTATTTTTGTAAATAGTTCATTGATAAATGAACTGTTTTACTATGAATACAAAACGTTAAGATCGTGTTTTTCTCAATATTATAAATTATTTTGAGTTTAACGTCAGTATTGTTGTATGGCAACAACACATATGAAGTAGCTGGCAATTTAATCACCTTCTTAAAGGGTGCAACAAGTTACCGAAATACTGCTCTCCACAGGGACCCGAACCCGGATCTATCGTTTTCTCGTCAGCTGCTCTACCAACTGCGCCAATTTTCTTAAACAAACACGTTGACGTTGATACTTAGAATATTAACGTTAAATTTAAAAATATAATAATAAAGTTTTTCTGTAGTTAGTAAAGTTTGTCCTATAGTTAATAAATGAAATTATTTCCTACAGAAAATACTTAATTGAATGATTTGAAACGAAGCTTACAAACACAATGTCTCAATTTAATTTTAATGATATTCCAACGAACCTAGCAACAGGCTGCAATCAAGTGACATTTTGATTTAAGTTTTCACATAATAAAATCATTTAAACAGAACAATAAATTTAATTATTTCTCGCAATTGTGTATGATTTATAATCTTGTTAAGAGGCTTGTAGTCAAGTTGGAAATATATTTTATAATAAATAAAATTCTCTACATTGATCTACATGAATTTTCTTTGATTTTTTAATGTTTAAAGCGATTAACTTTTCCAATTAAGTTTATCAGAAAGTTTTATCATAAACTTCTAGAGATCAGTGAACCTCGAACTCGGCCTAAAATAGTAAAATCTCTAAAACTTAAGATAACGAAAAAATAAACACTTAATAAATAAATAAACAACTAAAATAATACTAAATAAATAACGGATAAATATTCTACTTTGAAAAGACAAAATTTACATTTTTTCAAAGAGTCTGATTACCATCCAGAAGAACACATATGATCCTTAAATGTATAATTCTCTTAAAAACATACCCCGCTCCCCCATTTGCAACTTCTTAGTCAACTCCCGTGAATAAATTTTGGTCGAAATGCTAAAAGTAGTTTGATACAGCTTTTACATATCAAGTGATATTATTAATGCATTAAAACTTTACAAGTGTTGCCAATTCACTTTACTTAATTAAGTAACAGCTAATTAATCGAACTCGTGATTAGTCTTAATTAGTGTTCAAAAAGTTTAATTAACATCAATGGATTGTTTTCGCATGCATTATTTCAAAACCAACTGCATAATTACGGATTAATTACAAAATAATTTCTAATTAATTTAATTCTAGCTTTAATTATTTTAATATTTAATTACCGATATGTTATAAACGACATTTGATTCGTTTGGTCAAAATAGATAGTGTCTATGTAAGCGGCCTTGAAAGCGATCGAGAACTTTCCCAGGGGTAGCCACGCGGAGCCTCACCACCCCGTGGCACCCCCTCACCAGGCGGCCGACAAAAATGCAAAATAACACTAAAAACTGGTATTAATTTTTTTTGACACAACAATAAATTAAAAAATTGGAACAATACAGCCAAAGTAAAGTATAATAAAAGTAGGGCTACACTTAGTGTATATTAGACGTTTATTTAATTTTAAATATTCGACTATTTTAAGGAATAATTTCTTGAACGTAAAACTAATATTGCATTAAATGTGTTAACAGTAGCGTAACTACCGTTGTAGCAGCTACATCAATGTTTCGGGGCCCGGGTGTCATGGGGGGCCCGGCCTGAGCCAAAAGAAAAAAAAATGTCTGCAATGAATTAACAGGTTAGCAGTTAAATTTATAATTGTAGTTGTAAGTATGATGAAAGTGTAGCTCAAAACAACCAAAAAATGGAGCAATTACTAAAAAAGGTCATCACTGCTGAAATTGGTTTATGTTGGCATTTTTTGGAAGTCCCGAAATTTAATTGGTCCCGCATACAAAAACTTGCTGTGGGGCCTGTGGTCAGAGTGTTACGCCGCTGTGTGTGATTTGATGCAAACTTCGGATGAATTGACGAACAATAAAGTTAACATATTTTTGTATATTGAATATAAAACAAACGCAAAGTTATGACACACAGAATGGCCCTGATTTCATGTACAATATGGCACAGTTTTAAATCACTTGCTGCATCCTTTAATCAATTATTTTAAATTTACAAAGACTCGTATAAACCTGTCTTGAATTATTGAGTTTACTCAATAAATTCAAATTGCAATAAATTGCATGAATTCAAATTTAATTTCAATTTTTTAATTTAAATTGCCATTTCAAAATAAATGTTAAATAAAGTTTAAAATCTGATATAATATATTAGATATATGTATAGAGGCAATTTGCAAATTGCGAGTTATTTTTATAACTCGCAATTTAAACTTAAAAAATTCAGACTTGTTTTGGCAAATATTTTGTTGCGAATTGGAATGGCGGGTAAGATTATTGTGTTATATTATTTTAATTTAATTATTTTAATATTTATTCGAATACGTTTATATTTATTTAATTATTGAATTATTTTATAATTAATATTTATTTTGAAACTTTATTTAATTTTAAGGAACGAAGGAAATAATCATTTATGTATGTATTGAAGTTTTATTATAATATTTAAAAGGGAATACTTGCATTGTTCTGTTTAGGGCCGAGTGAATTTTCAATCCTGGGGAATAAATACGAGGCCTATAAAGTCTGCTCAAATGACGCGATACATTTTAAACTCAGTGAGAATGTCTTGTTTATAATAAACAAAACCATTTTAATATTTAAATGTTATTTTTAATATTTAATAATTATATAATCTTTCCTTTTGCAATAAATGTTAGATGAGCGTTATCCATTTTCATTAACAAATGACAATTATGAATTCACTGCATTGAAACTCGAGTTCACTCATCACTTGATTTCAACACGCATATAATATATCACTACTGTCAACATATACTGTCTTTTTAGTGCTGATGTGACATTAATTTTGAATTTAGCAATACTCATTTTTAGAGCTTTGACATATGTGATGCTGCACCCTGTAGTAAGACGTTTAAAAAGTTTAAAACTACATCCGAGACATCATTCATATAACAATTTAATCCTGGTGTAAAACTAAAATGTAATTTTGAAATTAAATGAAACAATAAAGCCATTCTATTATAAAATATAATTTCACTGTTATATAGTTCGCAATGAGTCCGATGTATTCAATGATGACATTGTTTTCAAGCCTGACATGTCTCATCAGATATTTGGAGATAGGTATAATCAAGTAGTTAATTTTTTATGATTTTGCGACAATTTTTCTACAGACTTTTTGCTGCGACACTTTGTCTGTAGACATTTGATATACGGACATTTGATGTTTGGGACATTTGGTCTAACCTTAATTTTGTAGTAGACCAAGTGTCAGTAGACAAAAAGTGCAGAGACGAATAATCCTGATACTATTTGTTATGTTATATTCTTTGTATTACATGCAATAGTTTCAAATTAATGAAAAAATTATTTAATGTCAGTTTTAATGGCTTATGTAAAATTGATTAAAGTCTATACAAAAATCACACAGTGTATTGAATCTGTACAAACGCAAGTCAATATTTTTTACTATTTACTACAGTAGTTGGATTAGATATGAAAAAACACAGCATAATGTCATATTGAATGAGATGTCTGGTTTATATGATAATACATTGTAGCTCAAAATAGCTATAGGTAGTCATTAAAGATATTATAAGTACCTTGTAAGTTCATGTCATCTTAAATGTTGACATTGCGTACACAACGACTTTCAATTTGTGCTGATGTGACGTTGAAATATTCCAGTGAAAGTATATTCGGTTATAAGGACTTGCGTATAAATATCTACTGTACTGCTTCGCGTATGATAACTTACGTTGATATCAAGTACTCTGATAAACTGACGCCTCAAAGAGCAGAGGGAGTATCGGTAAGTACTCTGTACTTGTTTTATAAGTATCAGAAAGTACTGGGTGATTGTTTATTCATTTATTAAGTATATAGAAAGTATTTGATGATTGTTTAATCATTTGATAAGTATCAGAAAGTACTTGGTATTTGTATAATTGTTTAATAAGTGTCAGAAAGTACTTGGTTATTGTTTAATCGTTTAATAATAAGTATCAGAAAGTACTTGGTATTCTTTTAATCGTTTAATAAGAATCATAAAGTACATAGTTATTGTTTAATGATTTTATAATTAGCAGACAGACTGTATTGGATATGCATTTAATGGTTTAATAAGTATCATTAAGTACTTGGTACTCATTTAATAAGTATCAGAAAGTAATTGATAATTGTTTGTTAAGTATCAGAAAGTTCTTGGTAATTGTTTAATTGTTTAATAAGCATCAGAAAGTACTTGGTTATTGTTCAATCGATTAATAAGTATTAGAAAGTACTTGATGATTGTTTAATCAATAAGTACTCTTCTTATTTTATAAATATACTCCTTATTAATAAGATATTATCGTGATCTGTAGGAATTAAGATAGAAATTTATACGCAGAATTGATACAGACTGTTAAAGAAAAATGTTAATTAATTAATTAGCAATTAGTTTTATTTTAAAACAAAGCATTAGCAGCGGATTATTTTCAACTAAATGTTAATTTATTTTACAGATGGATAAGAAATTGTGTGTTTATCTACTTAGAATTTTTGTCTGGTATTTACTTACTCTAACTCCAAACGTAACCTTAATCCTAATCTTGATTGGAGTAGATATACTGTCTTATACTTAAAGTCAGTATATAAATTGTTGTATACGAAAAGTCTATACGTATCGTTGTATATCAAAAGTTGGTATACATACTGTCGTACGAAAAGATGGCACGAAATTCCGTATATTAGATCATTATATTCGGGATTATATATATTATATACAAAAAATCAGTATACAGAAAAATACACAAACTATCTAATACTGAAAGTCTAAATTTTTCTATCGCAACTTGAATGATTCAGTTATTGGTTCTATCTAACAGCCTGATGATATAATGAAAGAACTTTGTCAGCATTTACAATCAGGTTTTCTCACTAAACTAGACGATCTCATTTGTTCTCTAAGTAAAGAACATTTGTTTCGACCTCCTGGTGATCTCACGCACTCGTACTCAGTTGACACGGGTTTGAAATCTTTACGATGTCTTCTGCTTGAATTATATGATTATTTCATAAAGTTAAGGTTAAGTTTAACGTCTGGATTATCGTATTATATGAACGATGAAAAAGGTAGCTGTCAATTTAAGAGTCTTCTTACTAAAGGGTGCAGCAAGTTAGAAAAAATAGTGAGCTCTCCTAGATTTGAACCTGGACCCATCACTTCTGTAACGGGCTTCATTATCTTATGCAGTTTTTAATAGTCTTTATTGTGCTGATGTGACGTTAATTTTCTAGGA
Organism: Oconnorella tubifera; assembly: GCA_034700105.1. Taxonomy (NCBI): domain Eukaryota; kingdom Metazoa; phylum Annelida; class Clitellata; order Enchytraeida; family Enchytraeidae; genus Oconnorella; species Oconnorella tubifera. Next base: position 4,032 of record JAQIXG010003957.1, on the reverse strand, counting down.
TTCGATAAGTAATATTAACATTTATACTATTTTACAAACTTACTAGGGTTTTATTACCTATAAAAGCATGTACATTAAACTTACCATCAAAATGACTAGAGCGTCTGATCAACAGGTTCATCGATTGAGCGTCAGTTTGAGATTTATAGAGCTGATGTGACGTCAGCGGGATTGAAAGATTTTCATGAACGCGTTCAACCGTTCATTCTGTTCTATATTGACAAGGCGTCGTTCATTGAATTAGATGAACGCTGGAGATTTTATATCATGTGTGTAAATCATTTTATTTTCTTAGAATTTATTCAGTTATCAATTTAATTTAATTCAACTTAATTATTAATTATTAGTGTATAAAGTTTTATTAAGATAATTTAAGTTTGTAGGTTAACTTTGAAATAATTTAACTTTGTAGCTTGACTTTAAACACTTAACTTAACATTAATTTAACGTTTATGACTTAGCTTTGAGATTATATGTGAAGTGGTAGAGGCCTGAACTCTGAATCAATAGATTCAGGGTTTGAGTTTCGTGCTGAACGCAATATTTTCATGATTCGCTGCACCCTTGAGCATAGCAAGCAAATTGACTGCTATGTTTTTATTTATAACTTTAATCCAAATGTTAACCTTAATGTTAACTGTACATGTAAGTTACCGAAACAGTGAGCTACTCAGGTTTCGAACCTGGACCTGTCGCTTCCTAGTCCAGCGCTCTAACCGCTTCTCAAACGAGACAAGTTTTATATCTTTATATTACCGTTTGAAGTTTAAAATTACGTAATCGTTATATTTTTATAACTTTATATTATTGTTTGAAGTTAGTAATTTGTGTTTTTCTGTAAAGATTTGAGAAGTATAAGGTAGATGGTGAATTCATGCACGCATTTGTCGGCTACATGACTGTGTATAACTACTACGCATACCCAGCCAGGATTAGACCTAGAATTAGGTTTGCTTGTTTTTATTCACAAATCAGAATTTAGAAAACTATAAACATATTTTTTCGTTTTTGTCATTTATAGTTAATATTCGGAAATATGAATTAGTTTATGACATCATTTGTGCAGAAGACAATATATAAATAAATATTTTTTTTATATAAATTTTTTCATCTTTATATAAATATTTTTATACAAAGGTATATGAAAGGCGGCATACAAAACAACGACATCGTATTAATGAAATGATTATTGCGCTTGATCAGTCGTAATTTGAATTGGCTAATATTTAAAACTTTCTGTAAATATTGTTCAAATATTAAATATTATTTATTTTGATAGAGGTTGTTTTTCTTTTATTCGTTTAGTCAAGTTTTGGTTCTTCCACCATTCCAGCGTCAGGGCCATGCGGCGCAACTTATACAATCTTTCTACAACGAGTGCTACGTTAGATCTGAAGTGCTAGACATTCACGGTGCGTAGTTTAGATTCTATTCTTTCTGTCCGATTGTAAGTTCTCTGATGTAATATTTATAGAATAAATAGTATTCGTTTAAATAGATGATAATATGAAAAGGCAAGTAGACGAATTAATTAATTAGATCAACTAATTAATTATATTAACTAAGTATTTTTATTAAAAATGAATGTAAAATGAAAGAGCAATTAGCAATTAGATAATATTAAAAGTTGTATAAATGCAAAATCAGTTGGGTGCGTGGATGGGTAGGTAGGTAGATGGGTTGGTGAGTGGGTGCCTGCGTGGATGGGTAAGTAGGTGGGTTGGTGGGTATAGAGATTGATAGATATGTATGTACGTAAGTAATTTAACATTTAAATTTTCTAATCTGCTGACATTTTCTATTTTTAGTTGAAGATCCATCTGAAAATTTTCAGCGCATTAGAGATTTCATCGACGTAAAGAATTGCGCCAAGTTGTCGAGTTTTAATCCTCAAATCTTGTACAGAGGTTTTACTGATAAAATGTGGATAGAAGCCAGGGACCATCTCAAAATTAACAAGGTTTGCTTATTTATTTTTTCTTGCTACTATATATTTTCATTCGCTTATATTCTAGGTTTTGTTCTTTTTATTTATTATTTATATCTATTATTTATTTGCATATTTTTTCATTTTAGTAGCTATTTCTTTTGTTTATTTTATATACGTTTTGTTGAAATGTTTGTTTTTATTGAAACTTGCTTCAATTTTATTGAAATTATTTTATTTTAATTTACTTAAAATTAATAAATTTATTTAATTATTTAATTATTTAAGTATTATTTAATTTTATTAAAATTTGATTTTTTATTGAAATTTGCTTCAAAATTTGGTTTTATCGAGATTTGAAGATTACTTAGTTATTTATTTCTCTTGTAAATTAATTAAATATTTTTATTTATTTTAAAGAAGCAAGTTCGTAGGGTTTATGAAATACTGCGACTTCGTGCGACTGATTGTTTTAAGTCGTCAGAGTTTAAAGCTTACAGAGTAGACGTTAAAAAAAGGCTCAATATTCCTTTTCAGGTTTATATAGTTAATTTTCCAATAATAATTAATAATTAAGTTGTAATAATTGCAATAATTAATAATTAAGTTGTAAATTGCAATAATTAATAATTGCGTTTTTACAATAATTAATAATTGCTTAATTGCAATAATTAAATAATTGCGTAAGTTTATATTAAAGCAGCACTGCATTGAAGTTTTGCATTTTTGAATATTATTATAGATTTAGCCAGTAAATTAAGTCTGTGAATTAATTAATTAAAAATGAATTAGTGAATTCAAAGAAATGTTCATTAATTGAATTTACATTAGTTTTTAATTGAATCATTCGTATTTTAGAAAAACGGACGTGATTTTGAGAAGTTGAAAAGAGCGCTTAATCCAAGTGAACTGTCTACGACGTTAAACGGCGTAACAAGGGAACAAAGATTAGAACTGTTAGAACGTCAGTTCCAGTCTTGCGTTAACGAATACAGACTTGTGCTTAATAGACTAGATACTATATGTTAAACTGTCATTAACTTTAAAGTTACCTTGAATTTAACAAACTAGAATTAACTTTAACTTAACTAGGGTTAATTTTAGAGTTAACTTTAGAGTGAACTTTAAAGTTAATTCGGTTAAATTTACAGTTAAACTTTTAAAAATTTTAAGTATCGAAATATATCTTTTACAAAATACTCCTCATAGGTTTTTGTAAGAAGTCTATTGTAAGAAGATTGATTTTAGATTTAAACGTGCTTGCTCCCCATCACTCTAAATTGAAAGTAAAACTAAATTTCATCACTTATGAAATTGAGCATTAACTCATCATTCGGTTTCTGTAGTTTATGACATTATTTAAGTGATATTTGTGCTGATATGACATTACGTATCAGTCTTGACCCGATAGTGCATTTCTTTATTATTATTATTATTATTATTATTTATCAATGACCTTTTTAGCAAATTGTAAAACTATTTAAGCAATTCAAATTGAGTGATTCATATTTGTTTACTACTTGACAAATAATCTAATCTCAATTATTTCAATACTGATTTATTTAAGAACAGCTAATTACTTAACTGTGTTTTAAGTTTTGAAACGGTATTTTTGCTTTGTATTGCTGTTTTTGATTAAAAGTTATCAATTTTTAAAAGTGTTTTAGTGATTTCTGGCTTAGAGTCTGGAAAGTAACGAAATTTTGGGCTCAGATTGTATAAATTCAACTTACAACAATTTTAACGTGTCAATCGGTTAAATTTAATATTTATTATGTAAAATGAGCTACATTTAAAAGACGCAGCAATTTTTAAACTGGCAAATTTGTCATCTCTTTATTCCAGATTTTTCTAAATACTATATTTAAATTTGATAATTATTCAGTTATATATTAAAAAACAGACACATATATGTATATATAATTGTTTTGAATATTCTTTGAGTTCATTACCTTAAATAGATTTCAGAACTATATTAGAGATTCAGTCAAAAGATCGCTAAATTACCAAGACTTTAACAATGATTAACATTGGCTACTAAATTAATCAGTGGCGTAGACAAGGGGGGAGTTGCGGGGATTATACCCTCTATAATCCCCGCAACT
>JAQIXG010003956.1:0-13738 GCA_034700105.1 Oconnorella tubifera | reverse complement strand
TGTTGTCTAAAAAAATTTCCAGGGCATGCCATATATAGCAGTCTATGGTCTTGTTGTTTATGTATGATAGCTAAAATACGTTTGCTGTTATGTTTGTTATGCTGTTATGTTGTTGTTGTTTTCTTTTAACCTAGATCAAGACTGGAGCTCCATGTCGTAGTGAACGTCTGGCTAAATACAATCAGATCCTTCGTATAGAGGAAGAGCTGGGACAGAACGCAAAGTTCGCTGGAATGCACTTCCGTAATCCTCTCAAGAAATATTGAGCTGACCAGACATCACTCGACTTGCAGTATTTTCTTTTTTCTTATAAAATATTTGTATTGTTGATTTTTCTTTTTGTTTTGTCAAGTAAATATATTGCTTTGAACGTTTTAAATTGTACAGATGCATGATAAATGTGATTATTTTCTAGATTTATGATATAAGAAAAGTAAAGAATTGCTAAGTTAATATTTAATTAAGATTGTTTGAAATTATTCAGAATTTAAACTTTTAATTACTTATCTTTATTTAAGAATTTTTTTGCGTTATCTTTAACCTTTGTAAGGAAATTAAATAATATATTTAGTTTTTCAAAATTACTCTTTAAAATAAACATTTAATTAATCATACTTTAAATAATGAGTTATAAATCATGCAACTTTTACTGCTGTATTTAAAACGCCTTCATTTCATTTCACAGTTCAAAAGAATTAATACAATTTATTTGCTAAGTTGTTTCTATTTAATTTCGCCTAGTGAAATTTTTATTAGTAATTAACAATTTCATGACATTTAGACAAGTCATTTTATTTACAAGTCATGTTAGATTATATAGGCCTAATATTTATTGAAAATGTTTTACTTGACTAATCGGATTCTTTTTATTTCTTTGTTCGTTATTAAATATTTGTTCTTCATTTTTCAATCTCAAATGTTTTCTATTGTAATTTTATCTTTAATTACTTTTGGCTCAGAGATTGTTTACATATTATTATATCAATAAAAACACTGTGTACTTGATTTGTCATAATGGAATTAAATGTCCCCTCTAGCGAATGAACCAGATACTTGTTATGATAGAACTGTTAAAATTAATTGTTTCGTCACAGTATTAACAAATTAAGTTTGTTTTTATAAACAAGTTAATCATATAATCACTGATCTATAACATCTACCTGCTCGATAATATAATTATATTATTCATGGATTAATCATGATTTGAATCAAATATATCAAATTCATACAAATCTCTTTATATTAAAGTATATAATTTCGATCAATAATATAATTTATATTACTTTGATATAATTTATGATATTTGATTTTTTAAATTATTATAAACAAAGATACGCCTTGTTAATTAGGCTAATTACAATTTAGTTTTAACATGACTTTCTTTCAGTGTAAGTTAAATATCTAGTATAAACTACTATCTAGTAAAAACTAAGAAAAGTAAAACTTTACAATCGGTCAAACGTTTTTGATTTCGTGCATTTTCTTACTATTTGAATACTCCCGAAAAATATTGTGAAAATTCGATTAATGTTGTATTTTCATTTTATCATTTTTGTCCTATATCGGGCAAAAAACAGTATTTAAATATGTAGCATAATAAAATATTATTATGAAAGATAATATGAAAATATGATTGTAAATATGACTGAATTTATTGTGTTTGCCTTTTTCAGAAGAAATACTCAAGTAAAAGAAGAATAAAGAAGAAATAAAGAAATTTCACTACGAAAAGCTGTAACTACGTAAAATATAAAGATCAAAACAGAGACACCATTTTAAGTAAAATAAATTTACTATATATTATTAAACTGAGACCAGTATACTATGTTGTTGGTGATGTGAAATATAATCTCATAATAGTGAAATACTGTAAAACGATTTGTAAAATATAATTGATAAAATTTAACAATAAATTATTTCAAGAATTCTCTACGAATAGTTATAAAATTCAATTAGAAACTATTATATCTTAAATTTTGACACAAAAACCGAAATAAATAAAAAGACAAGCTAATTAAAATGTGTAAAGTTATACTCTGTTGTTTAATTGTTAAATTATAATTTTGAAACTCAAATAAATACTGAAACATTTCGTATAGTACTTATTATTTCATTAATAATAAGTTTGTATAATTCGTAAGATATGACTTAATACTAATTTAACAATAGTTTCATTTATAAGTTTAGGCATCTATCACAGGTTTAGACTTGACAAAAACTTAACGGCTTGACAATGCATTCGCTTCAAAGAATGCAGGAATCATTCATGAATCAGTGCAACATTGTTATTCAATAATATGAATAACGCATAAACACTATATGACAATATGAATAATGCGTGCATATATACTATAGCCTACAAAATGTTGAAGACTAAATATTATTTATATTATTTTACACTGAATGTTTTGCAGTAGTAGTTTAGTTAATGAACTTTTTCAAGGAATACCGCAGTATTTATATTATAAGAAATAAATCGCGATAAAGCTGTGACAAAATAATATAAACTTTGCGATATGTATGCCTCCCTCCCTTCCTGACTCCATCCTCCTTTCTATACTATCACCTAATATTAATCAAAAGCTAAATCAAGCATGGGCGCCGGCACATAGGGGTAAGAGGGGACACTTGCCCCCCCCCCCTGGAAAATAGACATTTATTTTTTCACATACTACTTTTTGGCTTTTAACCAATTTCTTCTTCGCACTAAACACTCGGGTCCACAAAGTGCAACTCGGAGTCAAAAATTTAAATAATGCGTTAAGAAAATCACCGAGACACCGTTACAACTGATAATATAAAGTGATTCACTTTATATTATTAATTATCTCTCTAGGTGGAAAAATTCATTGAAGAATAAATATTGTTTGACTGGACATTTCATTTTATGTTTCAAATTTTTCAAATTTGTACGTTAAAAAAACAAATATGATAAATACCATTGTTCTTAATTTACTGTTTTGCATTTTCGAGCTCTTGTTGAAAATTTTATTTGTGGACCATTGTTTTGCCCCTCCTACAAAAATTTCTGTGGGCGCCCATGAAATGAAGGGAGCCTGTTTAGCTAAAAATATTAGATTCTGGTCAAAATCCACTAAGAAAATAAGACAAGTCATTTTATATATCAAAATTGTCCTTTTATATTACAATATTTATTGAATTAAATCGCAAAGGCCACCTACACATTTTTCATTCAACGTTTCTTCACGCATCGTAATGTTAACGTGATGAATATCTTGCGAAGAATTTAACGTTATTACGATTGAGATTGTTACGTCTGCTATAATTGTATCACACGGTTGCATTATCAAAGTTACGCCTAAAGTTACGCATCACTGAGTATATATTGGCACTGACCAATAAATTATATATTTAATTCAAGGAGGGGGAGGGAGGTTAGAGAGAAATAGACATTTCTAATTTTGCGTTCAATATAGTCGTTGTTATTCAAGAGATTGTCGGATTTCATATCTGATGAAATTCTGAGCTAGTCTCTAATTAAAATGTAATTAGTGTCATTTAGTTTATTTATTAAAACAAATTTAACGTTACTAATTTTGAATTTTCTTTACTACTCTTCTCTCCTTTATAGTTTTACTTTCAGTTTCTGTCTGTTTTTGTCTGTCTGTTTCTGTCGTTTTCCCTGTCTGTCTATGTCTGTCTGTTTTGTCAGTCTGTCTGTCTGTCTTTCTGCCTGTTTTTGTCTGTCTGTCTTTTTCTGTCTCTCTTTCTGTTTTTCTGTCTGCTTCTTCATTGGCGTTTTCTTATTTTAAGATTCGAAATCTCTGATGCGTAGCGAATGTCTATATTGTAAATTATATGCAAAGAAAATTTCTTACATATAAACACATAGGTAACATATTTAAAGCCTCTAGACATGTGACTGGATGTTAATTTATATTACTTCACAGTCAGAATTTTAGGTAGTGTCCGGGGGGGGGGCCTAAAAACCCCTGATTATTTCGACCCCCCAACTACAAGTTTAAAAATGACATTACTTGTTATCAAATATAAGTCAAAAATTGATAAATTCTCATTTTTTATACAAATGGTTGGGAGAAATTTCAAATAATAATTCATTGGTTGACTTTTTTAATTTTTTGTAAGAACCCTTCGCAGCATCCCCTGATAAAGTTATTGCGACTCTCTCGCAAAATTTATATTACCGATCACGACCGCAATTATTTATAATTTGATTTATAACTTTTATTTCCTTTATTATGTGACTCTAGTGCACATATTACGCAGGTGCATATACATACACACATTTGAACTACACTATAATTAATAGGTTTATCATATATTTTCTAATACAAGATTTTCATTTATTTCGAATTTTGAATAAGATTAAACTAAATCGGTCTAAATTTTAATAATCATCGATTTTAGTATACACCCCAATTCTAGAGAGTGGGGCACAGATTTTGATAAAGGGCAAAAGTCATTTGTCATCTTAAAAAATTTTAACTTAAAAATGTTAGTTTTTGCATAATTTTTATAGATTTCGTCTATGTAGACAGGCAAATCAGTCCGGCTATTATTTACTCAACCGTACGTTTGATCTTCTCATAAACTATACTATGATGTAGCCATTTTATCAACAATAAATATGAATATTTATCAATTTAATTCACCAGATAAATGATAACGCCTGCAGGCAAATTAAGAATATTTAAACTCTAAAGAAAAAGTGAATAATGAAATAAAAGTAAACAACATAAGCCTACGCATATTACAAGTAAAGAGAAGAACAAGTAATACAATAATTCATAGATAAATAATGACAATATTTAATAGATAAATTAAATAATGACAATATTTATAAATTGAATTCACAAAATATGATAGAAGATGAAATTGTAAAAATTTATTGTTAATAAACTAACAGTTCGTGGCACTAAAAATACTATAATAAGAAAATATAGCACTTTGGGCTATGGTCACAATTAAAAGAAGGGTCAAAATAATAAACTTAACCCTTTTAGATCAACGCGTAGTTTTGTCAAAATGCGTACATTTAACAAAGGTCCAGTGGCGGTCAATGTCATACAGCATCATTAACTATACATCTAGTGCTTTGTTATATATTAAGATCATTTATTTAATAATCTTAATCAATCCTAAACTTAACCCTAATCCTTAAGATTTAAGAGTCGGAGATGATTTGTTTGGGCTGTTTTGACGGATCACGCAATGGTAGACTATTCTACCTATCAAGTAGCTAATAAAGTTAATTAATAGCATTTTTACATGTTATGGAAACAAAAGATTTTTGATCACACAATATACTAGACTAGGTTCCAAAACACTTTGTTCATTTGCATTTAAGTGATATTAAATTTTTGTAGCCTTGGGTGTGGGAAGATGGAAGGTGGGTGGGGAGAGGTGGAAATGGATGAAGTGAGGTTAGCGCAATATATCCGCAAGAAGACAACAAGATGAATTCATAGTTCAGAACTTTACAGTCATACTTCAAAATGATAGTTCAGAATCATAGTTCGAATTCATCTATCTGATATTTTTCAGAAATAACACAATATAGTATTTGACATATTCTTATTGTACCTGACAGAACCATACCCCAGCGACCCTTAACAAGTCCCACATTATTTAGATCTATTTACCCTGCTACAGACACTGAACAATAAATGTCACATTCAATGCTCGCACTACTAGACTTTATAAAATATATGTTACAGTTTTTTTGCGTCGATTTTTCGCTTGAAAGCCCAGCAGGTAATGTTATTATGTCCTTGGCCCAGTAGACATACAGCGGGCCCGACGCAATGAAAGTATTATGACACATCCGTGGTAGCGAGTGCGGCCCAGGCTTGATTTCTTTGTTACCCTACGTGGCCTGACGGTGAGGACAAGCAGGGGGTGAAGCATACCGGAATGGGTAGTGAGGGGAGATTGGGGGTTATGCCATGTTTAGTTAAAAGCTATATATCAACATCAGTGTAGACTAGATATATGTTTTATGTAGACAAACATCGTATAATTGTTTTAATATACTGTATTATAGTTTTTGAATTTAGACTTAAGGTAGCCTAAATAAAAGAAAATTCTGAAAATATATAGGCCTACTGTAACTTAATGGAAGCTTTTTTTATGGTAAAAGGTTTTTATACAGTTTTTATTTACTTTTTCTCTAGCATTTCTGTTATCACATCCATTATTTTGAATACTATTTAATTTCATCCCTTGATGGTCAAACATTGTCAAATGAAGCAAGAACCCTCCATATACGCGATCCTGCTTAATAATATATACTCAAAAACTTATTTAGAACAAGTCACCCCAGATTATTTTGTAAGCGATGAGATTCCTGTTGGGGGGGGGGGGGACTAGAAGGGGACATTAGCACCCTCTCCCTCTGTCTACCCCTCTAATCCTATGGGACAATTGATCATTCGTATTCCGCGGATTAGATTCGCTCGTGTGAGCTCTGAGAACTTATTTTATTATTATATTTATACAAAAGTAAATACTGTTTCGCTTCGACTTGCAGTAGAAAGTATTCTACTTTATTATAACACTAGCCGAGTTGAAGTTTTATTAATGCTGGCTTAGGATTTAACCATTTATTAGAAGAGTTTATTGGGTGTGTAAATGGGAACGTTGAGTTGACGTAGGTTAACATATGAAAGAAGTGAATTGTTGCATGATTCAGTACAATATAGAGATTTTAATCGCATAGCAGTATATTAGAGAAAAATAGTGTATTTAGTTTATATTGTTTAATACATTGATTGACATTTAATCTGGTCAGGTGATATATTATATGTTCAGGTTTTAGTGAAGGTTGACTTTCAGGGTATGGTTTTTGTTTTGCTTAGTTTTGAGTACTCTAATTATTTCATATCACTAAGTAATACATAAAATATAACTCTGACACAGTGACTTTTGATAATAAGTTACATAATTGTTACTATAATTGCTAATTGCTTGTTCGCAATCCATTACTAATTTCTAATGGTGCTTGACCCATTTCATAGTCAAACAGAAGTTAATAGGCTTATAGGTTGGTATTATTAATTCCAATTTAATTAGTTATGTTGGTAATAAACATAACTAATTAAGTTATCACATTTATATATTTTAATGTATTTTTGGACAATATAATATATTTTTTACGAAATATCAAACGCAGTTGTAATTGATACAGTTCATTTGTCATATTAATATATATGCAATTTAATTTCAGAGCATCAGCAATTGATATTAAAACGAAATATAGGTTTATCATAGTACCAATGCCAAAGTTGATCACTTATCAAAATTTCTGACAGTAGGCCTAAAGTAAACTCTATGGCTGATCATTTTGACATGATGTCCCCAAACGGGCGCTACCAGACCAAAAACTCTCGCCCCATCCAACTAATGACCAACCCTCGCTCCCCTAAGGGCTACGCCTACTACCCCAACCCACGGGTCCCCTTACAGTACGCCGTGGCCCAGCGCCACGCGATGTCTCCCTCGTCCACCCTCTCCCTGGGACGAGAGCTCGGCTACAACGCCAAGTCGAGAATAGAAAAATACAAGAAAATGGCCCCACGTGGTATCGAATCAGCTGACAGTAATTGGGTCATAGCCGGGCAACAATCGTTTGGACTTAAAAACACCGGATCCCCTCAATACAATCCACGATACAACCGCAAGAATAGCATCTCTGGATCCCACGAAGGGTCCGACGATGGAAAACCAAGGAATGGATATAACTCGCTCAGAAGAAGTCAAAGCATCCCAGAATTTCTCAACACTTCAAATTCTGATAATTTTCGCTCGAATGAGCTGAATTTCTTGAGAAAGGAAAGAGAGAGTGATGCCGATGTGTTATATGAAGGCGAGGTGATTAGGATACAGGTCCCCGCGTATGACTCCGACGATGATTTTATGTCAGATTCGTCGAGTTTACAAGATCTTTACGACGAGATATCTCAGGCTATGATTCCTTTTCAGTACGGCCAGCTAGCTAAGAATAAATACCGCAGCGAGCCGGCGCTGTTTAGCCAGGGAGACACGGGCCGACATTTCGCTACGGCGCCGCGGGCTAACGCGCAGTGGGCTAATGAGTCATCGCAGCAGGCTAGAGCGATGACGTCATCGACGCTTACGCGCGGTGTTAAAGAGAGTAATGTGACGTCACATAAGAATGATTTGTGAGTAGAAATATTTTGGCATAAAGAATTAAATTAGCTATTGCTTCTTGAAAATTAGGCTTAATTGGTATAATATATTCTGTAAACAGAGTCACATTTGGAAAAGATTGGATAGGGGGGGGGGGGGGCAAAATAGCCATTGGACTAAAAAGTTAAATTTCTGCATACTGAATTTTTTCGGGTTATTAATGATTTCAATGTTATTAAATGAAATTTTACTTAGATATGTAACCAGTTATTATTTGTTATTAGTTTAATTGGATATTATAGCAGTATATTAAATGTTTTTAATAATTTGTGTATGTAGAGAGCGCAATGCAAGAACAGTGGTTATGTCCAGTGGTCAACAAGGTTATGGGTTTTCACTTCGATGCGTAAAAGGTATTTTTTTAAATCAATTAAAATAGAAGAATTTCTCATTCATTTTAATCCAATAATACTTAAATTGGATTTATTTTTAACTTATTAAATAAGCAACATTAACGCGAATCATAATTAATTTTTTTTATTTCATAAAAGTGAGGCTCTACATTTTTTCAATCGGGTTGTTTAAAAATAATTTTTTCTGAATTTAACTTTTTGAATAACAAAACTTGATGTGGCATATTTTGTTGTCCCGTAATAAGATTTATATTATTTTGATATTAGATGTTTCAGAAAAGATCTTAAATGAAATCTCATAAAATAGGATGATAAAACCAGTTTTTAAGTTTTTGACCGGATGATAACAAAAATTGTGTTTCTTCAAATACTGGTATAATAACTGCGGGATCTATAAACTTACATTATATATAATTATTTTAAAATCTTCCTGGTTGATTTTTACGGTAGTGAGATTGTAAGAGGCATTTCTTTTATTGCAATACTATAATAAGTGAGAGGTTTATTCATGCTGAAGATATTTGTTCAAAGTGTCTTTTTTATTATTCGTTCTTTGTTGCTTTATTCTCGTAGTTATTATGATATTTTAATGATCATAATAATTAAATAATAACTATTTATGAAGTTAACATTGCTTTTTAAATGTAATTTTTAACTGAAAGTTAATGTCAAGGCTTTTAGTATTAACTATTTAACTAAATTATATTGAAATACAATTTTATATGCTAAAATTTCCAGTGTATTATCACGGTAGATTATGGGTCAATATGAATATTTCCAAGATAAAGTAGGCCTAATATTAATAATAGCAATAATGATACTGTAATTACAATAAGATTTGTGTAATATTAATATTTCTTTAATTTTTATAAGTTGAACAGTTTTGTTGATTTTTTAAGGTAAAGAAGATCAGGAGACATCGGGGCAAACTTTCTTTTATCCCAGATTTGATAAGATTGTTGAGAAAAGTATCGCACAAAAAGCTGGACTCCATGCCTCTGATCTAGTCATTGAGGCGAGTTGCGCTACTCTTTATTTTACCCAAGTTAATTAAATATTGGAATCTGAGAAAATAAAATAAATTGAAATTCACCTTATCTTTTGATTGAGAGAACTTTTTTGGGCAATATTTTGTTAGTATACGTCTTAAAAAATAAATTTTAAATCAAGAGTGTACATTTTGAAATGTGTATTTGCTATGTGATATAAAATATATTTTTAGAATATATTGCACTAATTTAATATTTAAATGAAAAATAAAACATTTTTGTTAAGTTGTCCTCTTAGTTTAGTGTTGTTCTTATATTTTTTAAGATTGTAATGCTTTCGAAAAGTAAACGCTAGCATTATTTGCCATTTTATATATCAATTTATGTTTTTTAAATGTATTATCTCTTTATATATCTATTTATTTATTTATTTTCATTGCGTAGATTAATGATATACATGTACTCAATGCTTCGTTGGAAAAATGCATTAAACTGATACAATCTGATCCAGACATTGTTTCAATGAAAGTTGCCACAGTTGCCCAACCAGCGTGTAATGGCGACGTTAGAAGCAATAAGAATGGCATTAGTAACACTCTCCCTCGCTCAGGTACAAATAACTTTATACTCGAGTTTTCATTATTAATATCTGATATTAAAAAGCTTCTTAGAAATTTTAAAAAGTTGTTAAAATTCTCTCATTCTGACTAAATTACCCGTTTGTAATAGGATAGCTTAATGATAGGAATAAATTATAATGAGAGTTAATACCGAAAATTATGACAAAAGACTTTCAATAGTATTAACTTTCCAGAAACAGTTATAATTTTTGTTATTTTTTAAAAGCGTTATATAAAAATACAGTATGAGTAGGCTTATATGAAGTAAAGCCTGAAGTAATTAAGCAATACTGCAATGAATAAACAAATTAAAAAAAAAAAACTACAGTAAAGTGTCTTAATTTCAGTTAGAATGCTATACACCAATGAGTCTACTATTATAAGATCAAGCTGCAACTTTATCAATGCTTGATACACTCTGACAGTTAAAATTCTAAACACCCATATTAAATGTCACTTGACTGATCAGAGTGTTTTTATTGAAAATTTGCAATAATTGTTGTTATTAGTATAATTAACTCATATTTATAAATTATAAACTAAAAATATTATGAAAATGTAATCATAGCATCTTTTAAATTAAAAGTTGTAGGCTAAAAGTAATGAAAGATTATTCATAAAAAATGTTTATTTAACAGATCATCGTATACCAGTCAAGACCAATGTACCATCACAAAAGTTTGACAATCTATCATCAAACACTTTGACTAAATCCAGAATTCCTGAACCATCCAACCTGCATCGTGCTAAAAGCGAGTCATGTTTGATTGAGCAGCAGAAACCTATTTCTTCAAACACAACAAACTTTGCATCCCGTGATAACATATCAGTATCATTTGATCGATACGACAGTTCGTCTCTTTACGATGAACTCTATGATTCTGATCTTCCTATCCCTGTGAAAAAAGGGAAAGACTCAGCTTTTTACAGTTCTGAGATTAGTTCACCTGTTACAAATTCATTCGATCGAGCAACTGGTTTGAGATATTTCAACAAAGAAGCAAACCAGAGAGTGAAAATTGATATGAAACATCTGGAGAAAAATTCTCAGTTAAATGGAATTATATCAAAACCAGAAAGACAATCAATAGTCTCATCAGCGAGCAGTGAGAGTGATCCACAAATGTTGCCAGCATCCAAATCCGGTGATGTTCCACTACCCTCTGAAATGGATAACACAAAACCAGCTGTGGCTTCGCAATATTCTGCGGAATCTGGCTACGGTACAACATCGAGTAAAACATCAGCGGAAAGTGCGGATTTCATAGAAGACGATAAACGTCGTCAAAAAAGACCCTCTCTTCCAATCCCGAACTCATTATTTACTTCTGGTAAATCAACGAAACAAATTGAAGACGCTGTAATACGAAAAATATTTGAATCTCAATCGCATAGTGTTCCAGGTACCCCACTCGCTGAAAAAACAAAAATTGACGATTCTACAGTTATGAGTGATGGTAAAAAACCACCACCGGTAAAACCCAAAACTTTTACTCGTACGAGTCGTCGAAGTTCCACCTCAAGTGTATCAAGTTCTACGACTACTACACCTTGTGTGACTGCTAACCAGGATAAAGCATTAAATCCAAAGGAGCAGGTCACACGCGTTTTGCCACACGCTTCTAAAGAAAGCATTTCATCGGAATTCTCTTCATCATCATCATGGACTAATTCCGACAGCGATGAATATATGAATAGACGACAATCGTTCCAACGAAGTTTTTCCGATGTCGGATCAATGCAGTCAGTCATGGAACATGAGTATGCTAATATCGACGATTTTTGCAGTGCTGAGAATGTGTTTGAAAATTCTGTTTCAAGTAAGCAATCAGTGAATAATGTTACGGAGCGAAACTCAAATCACGCTGTATATTCGGGGGTTGATTTTATCGGACAGGCTGAAACGCTAAGGAAAAAGTTTCTGAAACAAAACGATACAAATTGCGTAGTTTTGTCTAGTAAATTAAATGAGGTTAAGAGTACTACTGATGCCGCAACAAATGATGAGCCATCGTTTAAAGAATCGATAAGATTAGCGGCTGAGACTTATAATAAAAGATCGGGTGCGGTAAAAATGAATACCATTTTGGAAGATCAAAAACAATCAGAGTTTACGAAGATGAATGGTATTGCATTGACTGAACAAGAACACAAGCAACCGGTTGGTGGGGCGGTTCGAAACAAAGCGATAGAATCAATGGCCAGAACTCCAATTCTAGAACTCGCCAAAGTTCTGCAATTGGGACTTCAGAAAAACCGCGAGAGACTCAATGGAAATGGTTCGACTTCGGAAAATAGTGAAACGATTGATATTGCTGGGACAACGCAAAGTGATTCGAATACTGATCTTCCTGGCTTGGTGTCCAAATCAAAAATATCTGAAACAAATGTTGTGGGACATAATGCCAATATAGATGAACAAAAAGTTCAGAGGTTAAATGTCAGTGGGTCAGTACTGCTAAAAGATATCAACGATTCTACTGTAGCGATCCCAAAAACTAAAAAACAACCTCCCCCTCCCACTACTCCTAAACAGAAAACGCTTGCAAATGCGACTTCTAAAATGGAAAAGCCAAGTTTTCATGGCTTAACAATACCAGATTCAAGCATTACTTCCAATGGCATTCAAAAATCTAGTTTTAATCAAAATTCAGCTGAGAAATGCGATAATGCAAAAATTTCATTAAAATTACCCATTATTAATCCTTCCGTTCAGACTAAACAATTTGCAACTAAATTACCAAGACCAGTTCAAAAGTCTCCTGTTAGATCAACAGAAGACCTAGCAAACGCTTCAAAAATCTCACAAAATGATGTTCCTGCAGTTGATTCGAAAAGTTTGAACTTAAGTAATATTCTAGAAAGTTCTCTATCTCAGTCTCAATATCTCGATAATCATATTGGACAGAATTCAGAGGAAAACCACCCAACATCTTTTGAAAAAACAGAACTACCTTCACCAAATAGTAATCCAATTCATGAGGACCATAAACATCACGGTAAGAATTCCGCAGCAATGCAACGAATTACAAAATCGCGTTCGAAAAACGAATTGCTCAAAATGAGACTATCAATCGGTAGTCTAAATCAGATCGAATCTGATCCGACTTCTTTGCTCCCTCCTCCTGAATTCGAAACGGACACTAATTCACATCTTAATATCGTACCCGATAAACAACCAAATGGACAATTGAAAAATTCGCAATTACACAATGCATTTGTTTCTTGGGATAAAAAAGAAGTGGCAACGTGGTCGAAAGGGGACGTTGGTGATTGGCTGAGGCACGTAAAGCTCGGGGAATATTTTGAGAAGTTTACGGAAAGTTCCGTGGATGGTGTCAAGTTAGTTAAGTTGGACCGTCAGGGACTTATTGCTCTAGGAATGACTTCAGTAGAACACAGGAGGAATTTTGAACGTGCCATTAGAAAAATAGCGAAATAAATATTCCGTTTGTAAATATTATCAGTTATTAGTGATAATAGTAATTTTATGCAATGGATTCAACATGAAAGTAGTCAATCTGAATTCGTGTTAAATGAATATTATCTTATTTGGAAAAGAATGTATTTGCTCATTTGTATATTT
>JAQIXG010003955.1:0-13739 GCA_034700105.1 Oconnorella tubifera | reverse complement strand
AAGTTTTTAGGCAACAAGAATATCTCCCAGGCTGCTACTCTTTTCTTTCTAGCCATATGGCATGGTCTTCACTCAGGATACTTCATGAACTTCTTCCTTGAATTTCTTATTCTTAAGTTTGAGAAGGAGGTGAGATGGCATGACGGTCTTCTATTATATCATACATTATGTGCATCTACTCGTATTACTAGTGGTATCCCCCAAGGGAGTGTTCTTGGACCAATCCTATTTGTTATTTTCATTAACATTTGCCCAATATCTGACGAGTCTAAGTCCAAATTGTAGCAGATTATTTGGAAGTGTCTAGAATTAAACACTTTTTAAAATCTCCTTAATAAAAGTAATCAGTCATTGTGCAAAATGTTTATAATTTTTGCAAAATCTTTTGCCAAATTATATTCTTTTGACACTATTGTGTCAAAAGAATATAATTGGCAAAAGATTTTGCAAAAATTGTAAACGCATTGTTACAGGAAATCTCTTTTCAGTATATTATTAAAAATTTACTTTAATGTTCTAATTATATTGTTTTGTGTATCAGTGAATTCAGTATTCTTTAATCTTTTGAGCATTATATTGTAAACTGTCAATAACAGTTTTAGTAAATAAAGTTGATAGCTACACATTCTAAGAATTAAATGATATAATGTTGAAAACAAAAGTTACTGCGATCTCAAGACAAATATTTAGCAAAATCTTAATAAGTTTTGCCACTTTAGTTGAGAAATACCATAAATTACAAATTTAAACTATTTTTTCAAGGTCTATGCAAGAAAATTGTTTGTTTTATTTGAATATTTTAACTAATTTAAAGTTTAGATTACATTTTGCTCGATTTTCAAATATTTTAACATGCTCAAAATATTCATTTAAATCCATGGAAGCATGTTTGAGGATTAGTTGTTTAATATAGAGGCTTAATATTGCAGGCGAGTCCATTGCTCAGTCAAACAAAGCTTGTACATTTATTACATGATTTGCCTGGAGGCGATATTGTGCTGTGGTGTGTTAAGAAGTTCTACACACAACTTGTACTCGGCTATGCACTCATCAGTTTCTGTCTCTTCTCTTTTACCAAATACTGGATGGTTAGTCTCTCATTTTATCAACATTATTTTATCGGATTAACCTTCATTGACTACGTGCAACTAGTTGACTAACCCATGAAGCTTGGTTTTGCTAGTTCTTTTAATTTCACTGACGTTTCTTCATTTCATTGTGTTGTGATTCAGATAATTTTTTGGTTGTAAAATAGAATAAATTATCTTTTTCTCTCATTCGTGATATGCACTGATATGCACCTGAATTTTAATTTTTTTCAAATTGTGCTATTTCTTTTTACTGAGTCACTGAGGATCTAAGTTGGTATTCTCAAATATTGACATTATTGGCCACACTACTTTAACTTTGCAACAGATAAATCTTTTTAATCAAAGCATATTAATTACATCAATTACAGTAAATTAGTTAATATTAATTTTAATTATTACATTATTAACGGATTCTATATTTGTATTTATTATTTTTCATTTAGTTTTTGTATTGAGAACAATATATAATTACTTGCCAATAGAAATTAAAGAATATGAATTTACATTTTAAATTATATAAATTCATAATTATTAGTATTTATTTGTTTGTATAGGACTATTTATATGATTTGTATCTATCACCAGGTCTACATGTCAATGTATTTGATTGGTCATATCTTCTTTATTATCATCTGGCCAATGATGGCTCTAATTCGTTCTAAGTATTCCACTAAAAGGTTAAATCTCTTGATTTTATTTACTCTTTTACTTTTCTTATTATTTTTTTATCTTATTTCTTTCTGTCTTGAGCATTGAACAATATGAGCATCACAGTTTTACTTACGAAACGAAACTTTCTTATTGGATGGAGAGGAATTCTGAAGAAAAGATCAGTATTAGGCGTATGAATATCTAAGATAATACCCTGCGCTTGAATCCTGCTAACTTGCGATGCACTTCAGATTTATTTATCTTTTTTTATAAATATTAAACATATTTCAGCAGCTATTTGTTAGATTTTCTATTTCTAAATAATTCTAAAGCTTCAGAAATGTTTAAAATGGTTATTTTTAAAAAATCAGATACTGACATGCACAATGTTAGGGTGGAGTGAAAAACATGAAATTTGTGATATCGCTTAGCCTGAGATCGGAATCGTGGCCAAATGGTACCAGTAGCAACCCCAATTTTTTTTAGATTTTTAAAATTTATTCCTGAGGTGACCCCAGCCTTTTGAAAATTTTGATTCTTTGCGCATTTTTGAAAATTAAAAATAATAATATTTAAATATATTATATTACTTATTCTGGGGTTCAAATTTATGAATCTTGGTACCTGGTACTCGGTAAAGTTTTATTGGAGGATTTAGATTTATTTTTAAGATGCCCCTGGCGTTGATCTTCACACACTGAGCCACATCCCTCGGCAACTAAACGCACAAATCTTTCAACAGCTTGAATGTGATTTGGAAGTTCTGGGAAAGTCAGCATTGGTGCAACATCTTTATTGTTTGCAAATATTTTGAGCTGATGTTGTGCAATACAGCGTGCAAGTGGTGGTTAGTGACGATCGGAGGTGAACCAATTACGATCGGATGATCGGAGATCAACGAGACGGTTTTATTAGATCACGAATTGAATCGCGTTCGATCATGCACCAGTACAATAAGAAGTCTGACTATAACTGTAAATAATTCAAAGGGCTGACACAACAAACATTATATTAAAGCAATTCATCTAGCTTGTATATGTAAATTCATTATTCATTTTGTATTATATAAATTTGAAAAAATAATCATTTTCATTGTCAGGATGCTTTTTATTATCTAGTTCTCAAATTGTCTATGAAAAGTGAAATTTTCAAAAATTGCGTAGGCCAGGGGCACCATAAAAAAACAAATCTAAATCCCCCAATAAAACTTTACCAAGTACCAGGTACATATAGCCTACAATATTCATAAATTTGAACCACCAGAATATGTAATATTATATTTTTAAATGTTATTATTTTTAGTTTTCAAAAATTCTAAAAAAAATTGCAAAAAATTGAAATTTTCAAAAGGCTGGGGGCACCTCATGAATAAATTTTAAAAATCTAAAAACAATTGGGTTGCTACTGGTACCATTTGGCCATGATTCCGACCTCAGGCTAAGCGATATCAGAAATTTCATGTTTTTCACTCCACCCTAAGCATTGCACATCAGTAGATCTGTGATACCTGTGTATCTGTATATATGTGATATGCACATTGTATACTTTAGTTGTAGCCAGAGTTGTAAATTTATTGACACTTTATTCAATACGTCAAAGTTTATATTGTTTACTGAAAGTTGACAATAGCTGAAGTTGTGGATATGGGGAGTCTGAATTTTGGCCGGTGGTATAGATTGCCTACATATTATATGACGGAATAACTGACATAAGGCTTATATATGGCCTATGTATTTCCTACATATAGCCTACATTAAATATTCCTACATATGGTATACATATGGCCCAAATATGGCATACGTGGCCTATATATGGCTCGCATATGACCTACATCTGGCTTACATATGGCCTACATGGCTTACAGATGGCTTACATACATAATAATGTGGCCTACATATGCAAGTATAAATTATAATAAAGTTGTAGCATGTTGGCATCATTCATAAATGATTAGGTGATAGGGTAAAATTAGTAAACGAGCAAAAGTATTTGGATAAATATTTATAGTTGTTGATAAAATGACCACAGAATGAATAGGTTGCCATGTGAACTATCCATTCTACTGTCAACTTGATGACCTAATTTCTCACTGATACTAGTGGATAAAAATAATATAAATATTAATCAACAGATTAGATTTGAATGACTATAATCTATGCATGCAGCTTTAATTAGATGAGTCTTTGAAAAAAAAAATATGCCCCTCCCCCCTCACTCCCACTAATCCATTAGCAGAATTTAGAATAAAGTTTTATTTAAAATACAATTTAATCGAATGAACTTGCACTGTCATGCAATTTTCATTTTCTAATGAACTAGTTATATAATGACTTAGTAATGATATTTGTTATAAAGCAAAGTTATTATTGAATGCTATTTGTTTATGTTATTAGGAAATCCGCGTAGCATTCAAGTGTTGACCGACTTGTTCTCTCTCATTTCACTACTTCCATTATTATAGTAATTATAAATATTATTCTAGATTCTTCTTAGTCTATACAGTGTGGACTTTCTAGCAATACTTAATTGATTAATTCAATATATTTAATATCTTACACGTAATGCTGATGTCATCAATATGTGAAAGATTGAATCTATTATTAGCAGCAAAATGTAAAACTTAATATTGCACTTTTAGTTATTGATCAAATTATTTATGATAACGATATCAATGACTTAGTAGGAAAAATGAGTATTTTATAAACTCTAGTATTCTCTTTAATCGTTTATTATTAATGATATACTCTTGAGACTAGTAAGCCTGTTAGTACATTTTTAGCTTGCAAAGCAGGCAATTATCAAACGCTCTCTGTTGTTCTCTTAGTTTTATTTCCAAGCATAATTTTTGCTATGATAAATCTTTAAATAATAATTAGTATGTCAATTACTTTTTTATTAGTCTCTATGTATTTCAATATATGTAGTAGATGTGAATGTCGTATTTTTGTCTTTAATTAACATATAGGATCGTAAATACATAAAATTCTATACATGTAATTAGTTAATTAATTGAGTTATTTTTAAAAACATTAGGTTATCAGTACATTGTCTGTGTAACTTGGCTGTATTTCAATATCTAGTCTAGTTGATAACAATGACTTCATTTCAGCAATCTGACAGCATTGATATCATGTAACTTGATATGGCTTTTATCTGGTGATTGATTACTTTTACTGATTTGATCTCAGTACAGTTTATCACACTTCATACATATTCACTGATGGATCTCATGTAACCAAAGTTCTTTTGAAAATTGTCAGTAATCAAGTTGTGTCAATATTTCCTTTGTAATGTTTGTTCCACCCCACCCTCCCTCTGTCATTGAAATATGCTATCAATTGAAATTATCCACTATGAAATAAATTAGTAAAGCATCATGGACTATTTTTAAATATTTGTTTATATAAAAATTCATCCCATGCACCTTATTTGCAAGATCCGTTAGTGTATAATATTGTTGATTGCAGGTCTCCGTATGTAGTTAAGCTCTTGCCTCTGATAACTTTAGTAAGAATCAGACATTTACTCTACAATTTAATGAATTATTTGTTCATCACAAACATTATTACTGAATACTTGTATTTCAACTTGGTGTTTATAAGTCTTAAAATGTGATGTGTTTACTTGTTGTGCTTCAGTTTGTTAGTTTTCTATCTAATCTTATGATTCTTATGAACTTATCCCAAACATTGTTTGAACAGTTATAATTGTTAGACCCTTTGTTTAAGATTGTGAGTTTGTTTTATTTCTGTTTGTAAGTGTTTTTGCATTCAATAAAATATTAAAAACAATTTCTTTAGCAGCTGCGGAGAGAGAGAACAGGAGAGATATAAATTGTATTATCATTATTATCATAATATTTTATTTTGGTATATAGTACAGCACTGCTCTGTTTTAATTCTTATATTAATTTAAAAATTTACTTGTATTATTAACAACAAAGATTGATGTTGGTCATATCAGTTTTATGACAAATTGTTCTGACGCTCTTTATCTCATTCTTCAACAATTAAACGAACATTAAGTAATGTTGATAATGATCCAATTATTTATCATTTCCTTTTTTTTGTTGATTATTACATAGATAGTAGACCTAGATGTCGTATTTTATATTTAATTAGAAAATAGGTGCTTTAGGTAAGATGCTTCAATTGACAGCTGCCTAAGACATCGTTATAATCTATTAAACTTTTCCTAACGTTTAAGTGAAGATTTTAGCGATTTAATGCTCCAAAAAGAGGAAAAATAAATTTTTTCTTTATTGAGTATGATGTTCTTGTTGTAAAATTTTGTTGAAATTGTATGATTTTATTAAATTTGATTCGGGAAAAGGATTTAAAATCAGTGATGTTACTCTGATATTTTTTCTCAAGACAATGGAAAGACCTTGAGATCAAAAGACCAAGTGCTTAGAGACGTAGTCAGAGACCTATAAAACAAAACATGATCACAGGTCTTGCTTTGACTTGTGATCAAGACTACTCGTCATACGTTCACAACTTCTTAGACATGACAGGCCTACTCTTGTGAAATAGTAATCAGTCACAATATGTGGTACGCCAAAAAAACTCTATAGCACATATGCAATAGCTAAGCCAAGAATATATTATTACTTCTCAGATTTTTAATATGGTTTTTAGATCAAAAATATATTATTCTTGTTAGTTTTTAGTATCTAAATATCAAATCTTATTATTTTCAATACTTCCAACAGTTATGAAGTTTCTACGAAAAAAGTCAAGTTTTTTTTATAAATGTTAAATTTATCAAAATTTGGTTAATATGTTATCAAGATTTTAAATTTAAGCAATTTTATGTTTGTCCCTTAATATCTTCTAAATGATCCTCAAATATTTTTCTCATATCAACCCGTGGTACTATCACTATTGATGGCAATCCCAAAAAAATATTATGTGCTTAAGTCAAAGTTAAACTTTATGACAAAATGAAAACTGATGGACTGTTACGTTATTATTATGTTCATAATGATTTTGTTTTAATAATTCCTGGACACATCCATGCCAGCATCCAGATAGAGACTGCAGGCAGAGTAGATGGATGCTATTTTTCCTCGCAATCAACGTCTTAAAGCTTGGTTAAATTTAAATTTGATGTTGATACTTCTATTTTTTTAAGTAGATATGTTTCAAGCTACAAAATATTTTGTAGGTAGAAATAAGTAGGTAGTCAAATTTTTGTCTATCAAATGCTAAAACATCTATTAAAACAATTGAATTTTCATTAGAGACTAAAGAGAATTTTGTCAATTCATTTGGAGCAAATGTTTTGGCAAATCTTTTGTCAACGAAGTTTTAGTATGATCTGTGCTTCACTAAAGCTGGTCTTGGAATTTTTTTCAAGACTTGTTTCAAGACCGAGACCCGAGCATTTAGACTCGAGACCGAGACTTTAAAAACTGATCTTGAGGTGGTCTAGAGACGAGACCTGGTCTTGAGGCATAATATCACCGGTTAAAATCATTGACATTTTAAATCTTAATTGTTTCCAAAGTAACTTATCGTTTACCAAATTAAATTTAATGCGCTTTGTGATGGTATTAATTAATAATATTGTTGATACATGCAGCCTTTTAATCAATGATGCTGTCTGAAAGTTTTACTTTATTTAATTAAGTAAAAATAATTGACATAATGATTGTTCTTTAAGTTTTCTTGTAGCTAGTTTGTGTTTTTTTCTTCAATTTTTCAATGTGTATTGTGTGCACTTACTTAAGATAGCACCTTTCCTTAAGACTCATAAGTCGTTACATCTTTCAAAATTTGTTTTGTCTTTTTTAGTCACTGATGATACAAGAATTGTTTAATCAGTTCTTGTAACTATCTGTAGAGGTCAAAGTATATTTATTCATTCAATCATTTCATCTCAAACTATACTTCGTAAATTACTTGTGTAACGCGGTAATTAATGGCTCCTATGTTTAAATAAATGACCGCTCTTGTATCGAGTCAAGTGTCTATTGCTTACTGTTTGTTATTTTATAATAGACATTAGTGAAAGATTTACTGGTCTGTCAAACAATACCCCCCGGCCTTCCTCCCACCCCTCTATTATAATAAGATCAAAACAATTTTTATATGAATGTTTAAGATCATCCACTCCTTTAATCTTAAATCCCGGATTCACACTTCAAGTCTTATTATCATAATTAATGATTGACCCGATATATTTTATAAAATTTTGATCCATGACAAGCTAACTTTTTTTCTTACAATTGAGTTGACATACTGAATAATCTCTGCTAACAATTGTCGCAGTGAAGACGTTTAAGGATAAATTGCTGTTTAATTAATGTGGAATTGTTTGTGTTGGTTTACGAGTAGCACTGTAACTTTTTAAACCATGGGTATCTCTGCATTTGAGGAAAAGACAAATTGTTTTATTCTTAATATGTTTATCGAGACACATATCAACAAGTTTCTATTCGGTTACCGCAATTAAAGTTAACCATTTAAATTTCATGTTTTTCTTTTTTAAATTAGCATTGTTTGTTCCTAGTATTATGTTTATGCTTTATATGCTTATGTCAAACAAATATGCAAAATATGTCAAAGATAAAAAGATTAACCGGTATCATCTGGCTGATACATGTTAAAATAACGTTAAAGTTACTGAGTTTTAGTTTAAATTTGGTAAATTTTCACATTTTCTACATATTATATTAATTGTTTTATTGTCAAGTTAATGATGTTAAATTTAAATTAAAACGATGATGCTGCAGTTGAATTCAAGCGACATTTTAGAACGATATAGTGACAGCTAAAGATCTGTTATTTAGTGAAACTGTATTTTCTGATAATGACTCCTGTAAAGTGATGCGAAGTAATTAGCAGTGTAGCCTGTTAACATTTTTCATAAAACCTTCTCGCAAAAAAATCTGCAGAAAAATTCAGTCTCATAAAAAAAGTTAATGTGCCTCTGTTATTTAATCTTTCATTTCCTTAAATCTTTCTAATGCATATAAAATTATAATTTCTTTAAAAAAATGTATGAAGCAAGTTATGTAACATATTATCCAGTGGCGTAGCCAGGAATTGACTAAAGGGGGGGGGTTTCCGCCGAAAATTCGCAGTGATGACCTTTTTTTCGAATTACACATTAGTTATCTAAATGCGTGTATCCGACTGAAAGAGAAACATTGTATCTTAGCAAGGGGGTGTTTCGCTATGCTAAACTCACATCCTTAACATAAAAAAAATCATAGGACCTCCAATGATGGGGGGGGGGTTTAACCTCCTAAACCGCCCCGTTGCCTACGCCACTGAACATATCCAGTGCACGTATGAATAATGCAATTTTCCAACATTATACAAAAGATTTACGATATTATTTAGACCTTTGGTTTTTATTTAAGGATGTTGGTGTTTCAAACTCAGCTATGTTTCAGAATGTTTTTTTACGGGGTGGGGGGGGGGGGTAGGTAAAAATTCGAAGTTTTTTATTTATAGCCTAAATTTTTGAACGAGCAAACAGCTCAAACTTTGGCCACTGATGATGATTACTACGGTTTACTGTTTGTACAAACTATTTCTGAGTCACTTTGTGAGTTGTTTATAACATTCATAACCCAGAGATTTATGTTAAGTTCTATTGTTATTGCGTTACCGGTACTACTTTGATAAATTAATAGATTGTTCCAATTTTTGATGGTGTTTCAGTAAATTGAGTTAATTGAGCTTAGCTTTTAAAGTTTTGTAACATTGAAAAAAATACTTGGTTAACAATTGAGATTATTTATGTTGATTTTTCTTTAAAGTGACACATCTTTATGTTGATTTTTATGCTTCAAAGAAACAATTAATAGTCCATCAATACACGTATTGACGTGTAGTAATGCGTAGCTGTGAAAGTAGGCTGCATAAAAATATATAGATGAGAATGCTTAGAAATATGATTACAAGTTGGTAAATGAAACTTATTTTGTAAGCAAGGAGTTTTATAAAAACAAATAGATGCTGAATGCTCTGAACCTGAGCCTTGATATTTGTCCGCGAATTCTTTTCTGATTGGGATTGATCTTGCGATGGTTTAATAGTCTAATTTAAGTATATAAATGTGTACCTGGCGAATAAATATTATATAGAAAGCGCTCCCTCCCTCCCTCAGAGTGAATATAAGATTTTAAATATGCACCGCCACCTGGCGAATAAATATTAGATAGAACATATTATTGTTACATACAGGCGATCTTAGTCAAGTATATATATAGGATAATTATAGGTATACTGGATATAGCCTGTTAAAAATGACGAGCGTTTTCCTGAATCACAATAAATATATTTATACATCAATTAAAAATCAACAAGACAGTAATAAATAAGCTTTTTTTCGTTATAAAACAATTCAAAACAAAATTAATTTACATTAATCACAGCATTTCTTTCATTTATTACAGTTTGGCGAGTTCGTCATACTTAATATTATCAACACAGTAAACAGTTTAATAATTTCTCATAATTTGTATCAAGTACAACTTTTAATTTTGTTGGACATGCAAACAAGCTGAAACTAGCTGCGTTACAGACATCCATACAGAATTATGTTATTGGATATTTAATCACTGTTCGATTAATTCATAGACAATTTAATTCAAAGATAAGTTGTAATTTGAAACTTCTCAGATGATCATTGACTTGCAATTTTGTTTGAAATGTATACATTTCAAAGGCCTATAAAAAATGTATACATTTCAAAGGCTCTTCATTTCAAAACTTTCTTTGAGAGTGAATGATTAGTAATTACAAATGATATATGAATTGCAAATGAGAGGATTTGGCCTATATATACACTGAATGTTGTATCTTTTTCGAATCTTTTTTGAAGCCACTGAAATTCCCAATTGTTTTTGTTCTTTTTCTTGTTCTTTATCGCACAACTTTCTCAATGTTTTAATGGTCCCCCAGATCTCGATACTGTAGTTTCTTCGTTGGATCCAATTAAAAATTGTTTAAATTATTTATAATATTTTATTTTCATATTAAATTAAAAGATTAAAAAGTTTTATTGCCAATGTTTTGTATTCTCCCAAAGCAGACGAGTTGAGAACAATATAACAATGCATATTAATGGACGCGTTTTTAAATAGAAACTTTCGGTGCTCTGCTGAACAGTTTTATCGTTCTGTTTGCTAAATTTAAATTAGAATTTGTACATGTCATTGTATACGGTAACATCCCGTGTCAAAGTTCTGTAATATGATTTGAATTAATAAAATATCTTAGGTCAGAATAATAACCGTTTTAACGTAAATGTTCATTTAAAACAAAAATTGAAAATAGGCAAAAAATACCTTTCAATTTTTGCGCCCTGTGTAGCACAGGGCCGGCCTTAGGCACAGGCGAGCAGGCTGGTTTCGCAAGTTGCCTGGTTTCGTAAGTTGCTTGCGAAACAGAGAAGGAACGCTTTTTGGCTGTAATTGGCGGCACTATGACAAGTCCTAATTATAGGTATTGAATTTACTAACTTTATGCATACCTAGATTCAGAATAATAAATATTTATGTAACAAAAATGCTTGTCATATAACATTACTCTGATTGGCTAAGCCAAAAGACTCGTTGATCTTCCAGTTGTATTTAATTTAGACCCTCCATTATTATGATTTCTATGCCTATTGCATTAGGTAAGTATAATACTTATATTAGAATAAAATTACGTTATATTTTCTCTTATGACTTTCTGACACGATAAGAGTTTGACTTATACCCATAGATTCCTCTCACGATAATCTATCGATTGAGTCGTTAGTTTTATTTATGACATGTTTAATAAATAAGTTATTAACGTTTTAGCTAACTTACCGGATAAGTTTCTTTGAGACGTCATAACTTATTTATATGTGTCATGACGTCTCCAATATATTCCTCTGGTGAAAATCTTTCATTTGAACCATAATATTTTATCATGAGTTTTATATTAAAGTAGTTATTAACGTTTAAGCTAACCTATATGTTTTATTAAATTTTAATTCTGAATCACAATAAACAAGCAAAATAAGCAAACAATAAATAAATTAACTAATAACTGTTAAAGATCAGTTAGTTACAGTTAAACTGTTTCAAATGTTTACAATTCTTACTACAAGTATAAATATATAAATAACTATCATATATCAATAATAATATTAATAATAATCATAAAATTGTCAATAATAAAAATGAATACAAGGTTAACATTAATTCTATAAATGTTACAAAACAGCAACCCTTGCAGGTGGCAGCACATGCTTATGAAACCACCCGCCCACACTGGCAAGGAAGCCTGAGCCCAACTGTCATCGGTTAAATATATATTAATTAATTAATTTTAGCTAACTTACCGGAGAATTTTCTTTGTGACGTCATAACTCATTTATATGTGATACGATATTATTTTTACCTATACCAATAGATTCATCTCGTGAATATCTTTCATTTGAACCATGATATTGTTTTTATGACATTTATGTTAAACTAGTTATTAGCGTTTTAGCTAACTTACCGGACACTTTTCTTTATGACGTCATAACTTATTTATTTGTGATCCGATTTCACTTTTATACATATTTCTGTAACACTTTCATCCAAGCTATTATATTCTGTTGTAGCTCTTATAATAAATTAAGTTACCGGACACTTTTCTGTATGACGTTTTTCGTGACGTCATAAGTTATTTATTACCGATATGATTCTAGATTTGAACATACCATTAGACGTCCGCAAAGACTATCTTTAATATGAATTATAATATTTAGATATAGTCCCAGTAATAAATTTGTTATTAGCGTTTTAGTTAACTTACCGGACACTTTTCTTTATGACGTCATAACTTATTTATTTCTTGTATGAGTTTATGTTTTGACATTTAGTTATCTTCCTCTCATGATTATCTATCGTTTGAGGTATTTATTTTTGTTTCGATATGTATAACAAATAAGTTATTAAGGTTTTTATTAACTTAGGGGACACGTAGGCGCCGTAAGTTGTTGTAGCCTTCTAACAACCGATCAATCAGAGCACACTTGTACATCATTAAAACTTGTACATCATTCGATCGCGATTTATAGGGTGTAAAAACATATATATCGTTACGTTATTGATTGCATAAATTATGGATAATGCTAGATATAACCTCCAAGCAATGAGGTATGATGAAACGGAGGGCGGTCTGTCTGGTGGGAAAATGAAAACGTTAGTCGGGTCAAGTTTGCTTATTGATGGCGGGTTTGTGACAAACTGTTTGTGGTGATCGCGAAGTGAAAGTTTGGTACTTTGGGTTGAGGAGGGAAACTAGAGAGAGAGCATCTATTTCTATTTTTAATGGATGTTTTTAGAGGACGTTTATTTTGTTTTGTGAGATGGGAGTGATTTATTGAGGAAAAAAATTTGTAGAGAAAATACTACTTGTTTTGAAAACCATAGTTTTGACCTGAAAACCTGAGTTTTGGACCATATATTGTTTTTATATTTTTAGCGTAATTCGTAATTTAATATTATGCGTATTGCTTTTTCATATTATTTTTCATATTTTTTGTTATATTAATCTGCTTTCTCTGCAGTTTCACCCACTGTGGAGACAGTAAATTAATAATATATTGTGTAACTTTACTTACAAAATTCAGTTGTTATTGTACTAAGTTTAAATTGAATTATCGTAATTTTTTCCATTGTTACTTTCTTTTCATGTTCACTTTCTTTTTCATCATTTTTTTGTTCTTACACGTTGCTCATCCACATTTCACTACTCATCCTCCTAAACTCATTGTCCTTTCTCCCTCTCTTCCTACCTCCCTACCTATCCCATCTCCTTCTTCGATTTCCTCACTATGCTAACTTTCTTTTCTCTATGCTTCTCATCCTTTATGTATATATATCACTTAATCCTGGTCCTTCTTTTCATAATAATTCTTCTAAATCTGCTTTATTTTCCACTCTTCAATTTTCTTGTCTAAATATCCGCTCTGCATCCTCCATCACACCTGATCTTGATAAACCTGCTGTCC
>JAQIXG010003954.1:0-13739 GCA_034700105.1 Oconnorella tubifera | reverse complement strand
GATACCCATTATACTCCAGGGTCCATCCTTTTGGGTTTTGACCGCAATCCTGTCTGCCAGGGATCATCAGGCTAAAATCACTCTTTGATTGGTAGCACACCACGCAGACGGCATCTTTCTGGTTGAGGTCACCTTTTGCGTTTTCAGTCGAGAAAGGGCCGTTTGCACCGTAACCAGAATGCAGTTCATATTCTACCCCATACAGAAGACCTGACCATTGTTGTGTTCCAGGGACATTGTTGGCGCCCCACTGTGGGCGCTCATGCATGCAGAGGTAGTTGCCTCCGCTGCCTAGCTGGTTATAGTAGCCGCTAGCGATGTAGCCTGAAACAGGAAACGGGTCATTCTTAGAGACAACGAGTAGATTGGTTTCTTTTTAATGGATTTGAAATATTATGCGGAGTAGCGATCTTGACTGTGATAAATTTCCAAAATTATCGTTGTTATTAAAAAACTGTCACGTTTCCGCAAAGTTATTTCAAAAACACTAGTCACCCTTTAAATCCTATGATATAAAAATTTTGAAGTTAAATCTACTGATGAATTTTAATCTTTAAAAAGACTGAATTTATTATATTTTATATGAAATACTGAATGATAAGGGTTAAATAATCAACACTATAATAACCAAGGTATACTTTACCTAATATTAAAAAATATTTCTCATCGATCAAATAAATATCAGATAACTAAGTAAAATTCAAGATCGCTTCATTGCAAAATATTTAATGTCCACAAAACAGAAGAAACCCTTCAACAACTCGTTATCTTGTAAGAATGAATCGTTCCCCGCTTCAGGTACTGGACACTAATGCTGGCTGCATCAACTGCAGAGGTTCGCATAGATGCAAAATACCTCTTTGTTCACTCCTAGCAGCCTCATCAAGTCCTCAATATTTCTTATTAACTTAATCAAATCCTTTATGGGGTCAGTAATACTACGATTCCTTCAATTATGCGTCTCTTATCAGCCCATGAAAGCCCTCAGATTTATTATGTGTAGGGCTATGTAAATTACAAAATTATAATAGAAATTATTTATATATTTGACAATAGTAGTGAAATTAAATTCACAGATTCACATACTTTTTCCGTAGTTGTATTTGTTCTATTTGGAATCTCTTTCTGTTGAAGCCATTTGCTGAGAATCATTATTCAAGACTTTAACTGATCTCTTTCTATAGATAAATCCTGAATTCTCTGCTTACGAGTCGCGAGCATCCGTGACTCGTAAGAAACAGTAATTAATACTTTGTTCCTGCAGTTCTGTTGACACTGTATTGCTCTTTCCACTATCGACTACAATTAATGACAATCCTGTGTAATGAAAATTATGGATCATGTCCACTCGCCTACATGAGCTCTTGCCAACAGAAATCTCATCTACTAGAAACTCATCTAAAGTTAATGTCCGGATTACCGTATTACATAAACAAAGTCAAAGACGTAGTTGTAAATGTAAGCGCCTTACTAAAGGATGCAGCTAGTTAGAGAAATAGCGAGCTATCCAGAATTTGAACCTGGGCACATAGATTTCGAATCCAACGGTCTAACCACTTCTCTAATGGGCCTTGATGGCCCTTATATTAATAACAATGATACTAATAATAATATAATAATAATTCTATTATAATCCAAATTGTAAGTAATATTAGATAGTGTCACAGTAAAAAAAAATACAAATAGGGAGCACAAAAATTGAGCATTTTTGAAACGTTTCAATGAAGTAGCAAACATACCTTCAGCCACAATCGACAAAATACAGGGAGAACATTTTTTAGACAATTGTGTACCCGTATTCATCTTTAATAAGTATCTCTCTGGAGCTAAGGTGATATCTAATATGTCGCCATGTTCTTCATAGCACAACATCAGGCAACTATATATGACAGAAATCATCAGAGGCAGTGTTAGGCATATGAAACGATTTACATGCTATGATGAACCTGAGAATTAATTAAATGACTTCATGATTGATGCGTATATATCCTGTAAATGATGTCAGCATTCTCTTCAAAACTTATAAGATCATCATGCAACTATATATGACAGAAATCACTGCTAATTCCTAATTAAAATAAAATATTTGTTATTACTAATTTAAGTTATTCCTGCATGCTGGTACAACCTCTACAGTGTAATCACCCGACGCTCTGTGACCCATCAAACTTATATCGTAATTACTGGTAAACGGAATCATTTTGATGACAACAGTGTTTCCCTCACGAATTTTCTGTATCCTTCTAGCATTTGGAGAATATCTGCAGGTGCTGAGCACCCATTGTGCTCCCACTGTAAGCTTTTCTTGTAGCTATTTAGGCTCCTTAGTGAGAGGCACAGACGTGTCACGACTTAAACTAAACTCCCAGGATCGTTTACTCCACGATACAGCTGAGGAAGAATTCTTTACCCTGTCTATGTTCATTTAAAGTCAGCTTAAGTCCTTAAACATAAAACAATTACAGGCTATCATTTTCAATTTATTTCAATATCTAGATATCATGAGAGCCGAAACGGGGGCAAGGGTGGCACACCTCCCGAATGGAAAATTCGCCTCCCATCCGGGGTGCAATTTTTGAAATTTCTTAAAATTAACCTACAATAAGTCAACAATAGGTATATAGGTCAGAAATGTCACTTTGTCATTTTTTTTAGAATTTTGCCCCTCCCCCCCCCCCCACACGAAGGAAAGAAATTAAAAATAGGTATTGGTGGACGTTAGACTGTAGAAATGGAGAAAAAAAATGGGCATTAAGCAAAGATCGAAAAAAAATACATTCAAAAATGATATAAAATAAGCAAAAAATATCGTCAGATAAGCTTTGACGATTTGTCTGGAAAAATGCGGCGCGTCTGCCAGTATCGTAACGTTACAAAACTATTTGAATCTTAATTTCTTAGCTAGATTATCTCAAAGTCATATCTCAACTCAGTTTAAAGCATCAATATTTTTATTTCAAATTGTCACCAGTCAGCCATATTCTTGAATCAGGGTTGACACTATGCTTTTCTTTTAGCCCTCCAAAACTCATCTCCATTTCCACGTAGTGAAGAGATGAGGGCGTCCTCCATAGAGCCAGACTGGGACACACTCATCTTACGCATTTTTATTTTTTAAAAGAAAATATCTCTGAATGTATCCCATGTCAAAGTCTTTTTACAGTTGAACATATTTTATTACATTATCCTTCTCTTCCAACTGTAAGAATTAAATATTATAATGTAAGGAGAGTAAAGAAGCTTGTTGATCCCGTCAACATTTTCAAGTTCTTCATGAAACACTTTTGTATAACAGTTTTTAGTTTTTTATTGACGTAATAATTCATATTGTTTTATCTGTATTTTAACTGTGTGTTTTATACAGTTATTTTAACTGTGGTTTTTAAACTGTGTATTAAATGTAAATTTTAATAATTTGTAAACAGTTTAAATATATTTCCTGTATCATCTACGTTATTTTATTTCTATGTCTATTTTATTTTATTTGATGATACTTTTAATTTCAAACTTTAATTTCTGGCACTACTAGCCTTTTTGTGTTGTTTTTTTAAGCAAAAACAAACACTGGGGATGTTCTTAAGGCTGGAAGAGGGAGCAAGAGCCTGTGACCTCACTCAACTACTAAGTGTGAGGTCATTGAACTCACTCCCTCAAATCGGCAAGACTGGATTGCATCGGGCCTCAGTTTCATTGAGTGCCCACTGAGCGAGGCACGCTTGCTCGGTACGCCAATCCAGTCCGGAACAGGTGTGGACAGAGCACTAGCGGGTAAGAGGGAGGATTTGACTGTCACGATGAGCCGTCTTACCTCACTGCCAGCTCATTCTGCCCTCTACCTCTTTGATTGTACGTTTTCAACAATATTTTGTTTATTCGTATTTAAACTAATATTGTATTTTAACAAATATTGATCTTTGTTTTTTATTTCTTTATGAATTATCCGTTTTGTTTTATTGGTATATTTGTAAACTTTAAACTTTAATTTCTTGCACTAAATAACCTTTTTGTGCTGACGTGCCGTTAGCAACAAGCAAGACCCTCTGCCTCTTGAAGAATGCTTACGCAATCCCAAAGCTTCCTACATCCTCCGTACCGCAAACAGCTCTTCAAGTTCTGAGCTGGCGTCATACCATACCACAATACCACGTTTAGAACATCCCTGACACTAATCCTAAACATTGACTTATCCCCTTCAATAGGGTCACAAGCCTCCCTCTAAGATGGGGCGGAATTGGAGTCCGCTTTGCGCAAAGTCTGGCACCGTCTGACTTTTTGGCATCCGCTGCTGCTGCCACTGAGCTCCTTTCTTAACTTCTTCACATCCACATCCTGTATCCATTCCGGACCCCGCAGTAGACAGAGCCAAAACAACGTGGAAGGGCTTGGAGAGTTATTGGCCCAATGGGAGAGGACAGGGGAAAACAACGAGCATTGGATCAGATCGTGTGTGGGATGGCAGCAGAAGGTCTGCTTCAGGGGGTAGATGATTGCGTTTGTCAACATTTTTATTTGCCATGCTTGTTCAAACTATTAACTTTCTGTATATTGTATGTAATTCATTATTAATGAACTTCTGTATATTAAACTATTTTATATTGAACATTTTATATTCAATGAATTAAATACTTTCAAATAAAGAAATGCAAAGTTTATGAATAAATAGATGTATTTTTTTACAATGTTAATCAAAATAACTAATTAAATAGAACATGAAACTAACCAATACATCAGAATAAACAAAATAGATATTAGCAGAGACTAATACAAGCCTCCCCCCTCCCACCTTCCTCACCCCTCCCACGGTCCCCCCCTGCTTCCATTCCACTCACTTCCCCATCACATCTAAATATCTGCACAAAAACAACGCAATAGAAAAAGTAACAACATAAAAATAAACAATCATAGAAATTAACAAATTCAAAAAACATCAAAAAATTCAAATCAATCGGAACAAAAATCATCACAACTCGGTGAAACATTAACTTGCAAAAGTTCAGAACATTAATAAAACGTATCGACACTGGTATAATACTTGTGTAGAACACAAAGACTAGAGTATAAAGCCAATAGAGCGCACCATCGCTACCTAATACCGGTACTTTCGCGTCTAAAATGGGACAACACATTTTTACTTTCAACGCTGATAAATATATATTTTTATATTTTTTATCCGCTATTAACAATTACGAATGCGCTTTAAAGACAAAAGGAACAGAAAGTTGAATCTTCTATGACAGTTTTAAACGTCTATTAAAAATGAGCAGTTTTAGATGCTGAGAGATTAAACATTAGTCCGGTTGAATTTTATGACTTTAGAGTTTACTTTTGTTTATAAACGTTATGAATCTTCTCAACTCCTACAAAAATGAAGTAAAGTGATTTAGATACAAGTTTATTCCTGATCAAAATTTCTTAAGCTACAAAATCATCTCATATATTGAATACCCCATGATCATAGATGCACATGTTAGTTATTCTGTAAAACAGTAAAACAATTTTAAGCTATTCTGAATTCTAAGTCTCTATTAGAATATTAACAAATCAGTGCGAAATAATTAGATATAAATTTTATAGTATTATGCAATTATGTTATTAATAATATTTCTTTAACAAATTTAATTGAGAAAATTACTACAATTATTATTGAAAGTAAATTACAACTAAATTATTATTACAAGATACTGAAAGAAATGAAGAAAACTTACATGGACTTAATAGAAGCATATTTAGCCACAAGATTTTGTCCCTCCAAACGAATGTTTTGACAAACTTTTAATGCTTTCAATGCATCCGTTTGACACTTAAACTTTGCCACAGCGACGCTACAATAAAAAAACTACAATAAAATCTCTTATTTTTGACATTCATTAAAAAGATTAGCGCATCGATCAAAACAAGATTGATCAAAGTCACTTAAGCAATAACTTATCATTCCGACCGCATAAACTCTGACTTCTTCTTAAACAAATGAAATACGAATGAAAAATATATTTAAAATTTTTTTTTTTCAGGTATTCGGATATATAATAAAGTAAAGATTAGATCTATTTTGTAGTTGAACTCACCCCTTGAAACCATCTCGTGTCTGTGGCATATCAACATCAACAGCATTCTCGAGTATATCTCTTAAGTCTTCAGAAACGAATACTGAATGAGTCGGGAAGCAGGATACCTCAATGGTCAGTAGATCTAGACCACTGGCGAATGGTCTATGCTGATGACAAATGTGCACAAATGTAAATGCACTTCCATTTGGCAAGTAATGCATCAACGCTCCACACACGACAGATCCATCCAGGAAACGCTTATAACGCTTAGCTTTGTCTCTATTTTCAAACACTAAGTAGAGCTGACTGAAATTGAATAAAGCGATTATTTATTTTGAAACATCAACAACACTGGTGTTCCTTTGCCTAATAACAGCATATATTTCATATAAATTTCAAGGGTATATAAGAAATTTAAAGTTTTATTTCTAGAGGGTCTGCAGAATTATTGATACCTCAAAGCACAATCAATGAATATTTTACTTTGTTGAAAATCTTATAATGGAAAAACATAGAAAATCATTTCAATGACAATCTGTAACTTTACATCATATATATAACTTGTATCGTTCAATTAAAAGGAAAAACTTATTTCCAATAATACAGAAATAAATAGTTCAAGGCAGTCTACCATCCATTAGCAGAATC
This sequence comes from Oconnorella tubifera, assembly GCA_034700105.1. Classification (NCBI taxonomy): domain Eukaryota; kingdom Metazoa; phylum Annelida; class Clitellata; order Enchytraeida; family Enchytraeidae; genus Oconnorella; species Oconnorella tubifera. Next base: position 7,044 of record JAQIXG010003954.1, on the reverse strand, counting down.
AATATATCGTGTCAAATAATCAAATAAACTACCATCATAATCCTATAACAAAAAAAGATCTGAAAAAATATCCACTGCTTTCACTCATCACTCGATATCTTCAGTTCACAAAAAGTTACAGAAAAAGACTTTTATTACTGATGTGACATTAATTTAAGCAATAAATAAGACAAAATACATCTGAAATAAAATCTTACTTTTCTATGAAAATGTTCTTAATGTAACAAGGCTTTATATACACATAAAGCAATTCATTTCTGCACGCTTCGCGCAACACATTGCCAGTTATAGATCTCGACTGGCTACTAAAACACACCATTGACAGATTATAAGCTGAAAATACACAAGGTACACAATCTCTTTCCAATTTTTTTCGCTTCGTCTCAATGAGACACTTCAAGATCATCATCAGAAAAAGAAGCATCTGGAGTTGCGCTAACTCTGGTTCTTTTTCGTTCACAATGTGCACAATCTTCTGGTTCACTACTAAACATATCAGCTTCACAATGATGCACACCCGTCATAGTCATCGTACTTTCTTCATCCATTTCATATCCACTACACTGTCAATGCATACACTCATTCGGTTGAAGCAATCCACCGTCAGAATCTGAACTACGTGACTCTAACTCAGAATGAGATTCGAAACCAATCGTTTCTCGCTTTTCACCACTGACCAGTTTCTGAGACACAATCTGCTCAATTCTTAAACTGGACCCAGTATTTGTAGCAGTAGACATCTCTTGACATCTATTAGAAACGCCTTCCCAGCTCAACTTTGGAATGTTTGAACTTTCAATCTCAACTGCATCATAGTATTTCTTTTTTACTTTATCACTTGCTTGTGGCAGAACTTTAATTTCATTATCATGATTTATCTGGAGTTCTCTAATTTCCGCCGGTAATCTTTTGCGCTCTAAAATTATCACTTCCACCCTTTGTTTAAGCAACTTAAAGTCCCGCGAAATTATCAACAGATCTTTCAGTTTTTCTTTTAAGGCAAAATCAGACGACTCTCCACAATCAAGTGACTTCTGTACACCACCCATTACCAACCCTGTGTTATAAATATTACAAGTCAACTCGCCTACTTAAAATCTCGCTAACAGTAATCTCATCTACTAGAAACTCGTCCAAAGTTAAGGTTACGTTTAATGCCTGGATTACCGCATTATATAAATGATGTCAAAGACGTAGCTGTCAATTTAAGCATCTTACTAAAGGGTGCAGCGAGTTAAGTTTAACCTCTGGATTAGCGTATTATGCAAACGTTGTCTCAGATGTAGCTATCAATTTAAGCATCTTACTAAAGGGTGCAGTTAGTTAGAGAAATAGTGAGCTATCTGGGATTCAAACCCGGGCTGATAGATTTCAAATCCAGCGCTCTAATCACTTCTCTAACGGATCTTATTGGCTGCTATTAGGAATCTCGCCTACTAGCAATCTCGCCTACTATATGCTACTATAATAACTTTAATAAGAGTTGAACAATAAAATTTCTTTCTTGAATAAGATTTTGTTTGTAATTACTTTTTGAATTATTAGTTAAGAAAGATAACAGTTAAATTTTGACATTAAACAAATTAAGTTAAAAAATTGGATTTTTTTCCTATTAAAATATGTTATTTTTCAACGTAAGCCTTATAAAAGCGCTCAATTTTGATTGTTCCGTTTCTCTAATTTCTCATTTCTAATGCACTCTTTGGACTACATGGCTAATTACTAGTTTAAAATAGAAAGCAGATCACTGAGCTAGTTATTCAAGCTAGAATTTTTTTGTCTTAATCAACTGCCATCAACCTATTTATAATATAAATTTAGTTTAGGTGACTTTCCAAGTATGCAAGTTTCCTAGTAGGTGAATTTCCTAGTAGATGAGATGCGTAGTAGGTGAGATGCCCAGTAGGTGAGATGCTTAGTAGGCGAGTTTAGTACGCTAGTTGACAACATAGCCAAAAATTGTAGTCATCACCAGAAGTAAAATATTACATTATTATAATAATAATAATATCAATAACAACAATAGTACTAATATAATAATTCTGTAATAATTCAAACTTTAATATTAGATAGTCCCAAAATAATTTTTCTACAAAGAAAGAACACGAACTTTTTAAAAAGAATTTAAAAAGAATTAAAAAAACTTGTTAAAAAAGATTTTAAAAGAATTTTTAAAACATTTCAATAAAGTAGCGAGCAAACCTTGAGAAACTGTAGAAAGAATGAAGGAAACAATCTGACGGAGCTGGGGTTCAATTTCAATTCTGATATAACGTTGAAGGGTCAGAGTCAGGCTCAACATATTACGACTCTCCGCAAACGAAACAAGATCGTCAGGCAACTATATATGACATAAATCATCCGATGCGATGTTAGGCATATAAAACATGCTATTATAGACCTCGTGCCAGGAAAAAAACGAACTAAAACTGACATAGAATTTGGCATAAACACGTTTTACATTTCATGTTGTATTTAGCCTCATGTTTATAAACTAAATTCGCTGTACGGGAACTACTGATAATTAAATGACTTAATGAGCGATGAGTATGCATCCTGTAAATGATGCTATACAATTTGTACACATCGTGGTTATTACACAACAAATAATTTTAACTAAATTTTATTTATTTCCAATCAAAAGTAACAGAAAATGCTTCTAGGAGTTTTTTGCTAGAGTGATGAGAAGCTTTTTCATCGCTCAAGTTCGAATGTTGTATTCGCCATTGCTAATACAAAAATAAAATGAAATATTTCTTTATTACCAATCAAAGTTATTCCTATATACTTATACAACCTTGATGACGTATTCCTCAGAACGATTACTGCCAACTAAAATCAAACTCCAACCGCAAAACGAAACAGTCCGTCTTAACACAAAGCCTTGTAGAGTGCTATTGCTCTTTCCAGTCAGCGGATCCTTTGAATGGATAAAAAGCTTCCATTTCTCCCCTATCGCAAACGAACATTTCGTTTCATCCAATCTCGAATCATGAGCGATTGGCACAGAGCTGACTCTCTTGACTTTGCGTTCACAATGTCCTTCATTAAATGATAATGACGATGAAGAAATTCTTTTTCGATCCATGTTGGCCAGGATGAAACAAGCAAAAAATATCGTCAGATAAACTTTGACAATTTGATACTTGACTGAAAAAAACATTTAATGTACGTTATAAAAATGATTGCTAATTATTCATTACTTCTAGATTTGATTCATTTATCGTATATTATTTTTTCTCAATTAGTAATATTTTTAATTTTTTAGTTATAGTTGTCATCAGCCAGACATATGTAAACTAGGGTTATCTCTATGATTTTCTTTTAGAATTTCGTGCCAAATTTCCACAGGTCGGTGAAAATTTCAGTCCAAAAGTCAGAAAAGCTAATAATATGATGATAGATTTTTCAAAGACACCCTCTCTCATTACGTGGCCAAAGTATAATTCTTACTTAGATGTGTGTTACGCTGTGTATGTGTTTGTAGGGGTGGGGGGGGGGGGGTGTTCTTTTATGATGTCGATATTTTTTAAAAAATGGGAACATCTTAATTTTGACAGCTGATATTTAGTGATATTTCTTATGGACAGTGTCTGGGGACATTTTATCCGGTCTATTTTGTCCCGGGACATTTTATCCGGCCACAACATACCCCTTGCAGAGTTCGCTTGCTTTATGAAGCAAGTCGAGTTTTTACTGTTTGGGTATAATCACCTTTTTGATGATTTATTTAGACCTCCATAAAACGCCCACTAGAGTCTGGCCAACACTAAATAAGAATTATAGAACTCAATGAAAGCGAGGGATTAGGGAGAGACTGAGCATTACCATTCCCTAATTGATTTCGTGCAGCTACTGCAGTTTCTAATTTCTAAATAAAGCACAACTACATTTCGATGATTTAAAAATAGATCCTTTTCATTTATGGATTACGTTTAAGGTTAAGAGATACTGTTGAGTAAATTTGTTAATGCAATCTTTAAATTCAAACTTCCATTTAACTTTCTTTCACTCTAAATCAATAATAATAATTATTATTTTTAATATATTTGTACTTCTATTACAATTTTCCCAAATAGAGATATAATGGCTAACTCCTTCAGCCCCCCCCCCCCCCTTCGCATGCTCCATACATTGAATGACACTTTTATTGGACATAATATTCTGGCAAATTCTAAAAATAAAAGATTTCTGAGAAATTAAGATTAGATGGTAGTGCACTCATGTTATTGTCAATATTTAATTTCAGCAAAATTATCTCAGTAACATTAATGATTTAGATATTAGTCGGCCAAAGGCAAATATTTGAAAATTTAAACTATTCCTGTAGCATTATTGTAATAAAAACGAAATTCTCATTTGTTTATAAACAAACAGAAATTTAACGCTATGCAAAGTATACGTTGAACTTTTTTTTAAGTTTTAGAATCTCTGAAACACAGAATTTTAAAAATAAATTGTTAAAATGATACCTTTAAATTGCTCTGTGTTTTCTTGAAAAACAGATGAATCCACTCTTTGCAAATTTGTTCATCAATTGACGATTTTTTTATCGGTTTCAATTTGGATTTTTTTTATCTAAGTCACAATCTCCACATTTTAGTCTCAATTTTAGTCGTAACATTTTAGTCTCAGTATCAACGTCAACATTTCAGTTTCAACAATTTTGTCTCAGTTTATGTATACGAGAGAGGCACGTACGACATAAAGCGACGATTGCTCGCGGCACAGCTACCACTCGACGATTTGTCGTCTGTATTCATTGAGTCACTGGTGAATGAATGCACTTGTATTTAGATTTATATCAATGTCCAGAAAATTGATCTGATTGAATGAGATATATATCATTGGATGCGGATTATTTTAACTTAATTAGGAATATAACATTTGTGCTGCAATTTTTTCTACTATATGATATAATAAAATAGGATTTAAATTGAGTTGTTCGATGCACTGATAGTAGGTACAAATTATTATTATATTATAAGTAATAGATTTTACAGAACTTTTAATGAATTGCAATTTTAATTAAGCTGCGTATAAATTTTCGTAGTGTTTCTTGTAATCCCAAGTTAGGGTCGATATACTGCTGATTGTTTTTTATACTTAAAAGCAAGACTGTAAAAGTGAATATTTTCTGAAAAATAAATATTTTTGAAAATATTACTAGTCTGACTTTCATGACAACAATTTAATTGTGTATACTAAAAGTGAAAGTACAAAGATTTGAGAGTAGACTAATTTTAAAAAATTTTGAAAATGTTATTTGGCGCTTTGGGTATAGTCTTTTTAAAAAACTTTGAACTTTGAAGATGTTGATATACATGATGATGAAAGATTAATGAAGTCGCAATCGTAATATTAAATAATAGTAATAGTTTGTATAAAATGTTAGATATAAGACTTAAAATCGCCGTCGTAGTTTTTATTGATAAAAAAGTTATGTCTTGTATTGAAAATGATTATCTTTTTCAAATATGTATTTGAGTAAATTTTATGCCAAATTTCCTTCCCCCCCCCCCCCCCATGGAAAAGGCAAGTTGTAATTAATTGGTCAATTCGCATTAATGCCATATACACTACTGTATTAATTAATTAATTTACAAATATTTTCAATACAATAAATAGTGTTTGTTGTATTAGAGTTATTATAGTTATAGAAATTATTGTTTGTAAAGGTAAAATTTTGTAAAGGTATAGTTAACTAAAAAATGTCAACACCTGCTTTTAGGAAAAATTGCTCCCATGCAAAAGTTGAAATTATTTTCCTGGTTTAGATTCATGTTGAAATTGTGCTTAGAATTTATTTTCTTGATTCCATTACATTATATGGACACAAGTCAATTGAGCTGATTGGTGAATTTTGTTTTTATAACTGTTTATCCAAATAAATGTGTTTGCGTTTGAATTTCATGAGCGGCCATATTTAAATTGAAGCGCGCTTGAGAAAACCCTCTAAATTAAGACTTAAAATATTTACGGCTAGCGAGTTTTGAAAACCTAACACACCCTTGTTATAGTACTAGGCTAACAGAATGGCTACTTAATATTCATAAGATCACGTGGTGAAGCGCTTCACTGCAGCGGTAAACAAGAAAAATTACTTGCAGGCGAGGAGATTATGCTATGCTACTGCGAGTAGTTTAACATCAGATAAACTAGCTAACTAACTAACTAACTAACTAATTAAACTAACTAAACTAATTAAACTAATTAAACTAACTAACTAATTAACTAACTAATTAAACAAACTAAACTAATTAAACTAATTAAACTAACTAACTAATTAAACTAACTAAATTAATTAAACTAATTAAACTAACTAACTAATTAAACTAACTGGCTTTGCTAGTAATCGCTAGCTGCTGGTGATCACAGCAGCTAACTTAGCTCATGAATATTAAATAATCACAGCTTGTAGGCTACCCCTCTTTGAGGGTATGGTAGGTTTACAAAACTCGCTCACGGCTAGGGTAACCTAATCCTTTCTACTTCCGGTACTTATAATAGTGCATGTTGTTGACGTTGTAAAGAGAGTATTTATCTGACTTCATTTAGAAATTTGGATAATCAAAAATGGTAATTAGAAATAGATGATCACTGATCAGCAATCGACGAGTGTTGTATTATATGAGAGATATTGACTAACTAAAAGCTGAAAAACATTTAGAATAAGTAAAAACTTAACAAAACAGTTGTTTGTAAAACTAAGTAACTATACCACACAGTAAACTTATTTTAATAATATTGTATTGCTATTTAAGCCTATTGTTTTATCTTGCAAAAGTTTAAAATAACATCATTATATATGTAGCTTTTAATTCACACACATAGTGTAGCAAAGCAAAACAAGCTGGTTATTATGAAAATGCTGATTATAATTATTTACATTTATATACACCTACTTCTGTTTTTACACGGTAGATACGTTCCAGACAAAACCGTGTAAAAAAAGACATGAAGTACGTAGAAAAAAGGGGATTAGTTCCATATCCTTCAACCCTGTAAAAAATAGTTAAAATAAAATGATTCATACAAAAAAAA
>JAQIXG010003953.1:0-13740 GCA_034700105.1 Oconnorella tubifera | reverse complement strand
TCTAGTAGTTATTACTTAAATTCTAGTAGTTATTACTTAAATTCTAGTAGTTATTACTTAAATTCTAGTAGTTATTATTTAAATTATAAAAGGGTGCTTAATTATAAAATATATGATTTCATTTCAAAAATAAATTAAGGCCTACATTAATATATTACCATAAATATTAAAATACACTTGTTATTTTTATTCACAATGAGATTTTTTAATTTTGTGTAAAAGCGCATTAGCGAAATAGTTACAGCTCCAACGTAGTTTGAGTAGCATGTGATGCACACATTTGGTAACTGTTGACATTGTTCTCAAAATTTATATGGAACGCTAGGTTTGTGCAAACATATTTAACAAATAATAAAGATAGTATCAAAAAAGTTATACTGCAATAATAAATTAGCAGCTAATAGATTTGAGATTATCAGAATTTTCTGCTCCATCTCACCATTCATGTACTAATACTACTTTGTACATTGTACAATATGCGTACATGTACTATACGTCATGTAGTGCCATATAAATGACATCACGTCTGCCGATCATAATGTCTGACCGCTAAGTGTGATTATTTATCGTCGATGAAGAAAGTAGAAAGTAATCAAGTCACGTCAATAAGCATCATAGATGTTTCTAGATTAATTACTTTTTGTTTCAGTCGTCGGCTTGGAGCCGATCTTCGATGTGCCAGTTGTGAATGTAACAGCAATACGAGGACAGATGGCCATGCTGCCGTGCAGCATTGATTTTATCGGCAAATATAAGGTTGGGCGTATAACTGGATTCAGTTTAGTTTTATTCAGTTTAATTGTTTTTCTGCAGGGTTCACATTATAGTGTGAGCAAGATAATTATAAATCTGGATAAATCTGAAGATAATATATTCAATACCGATTTTTACTTGTTCAAACATTTTCCAAGTAATTCTTTTAAGTTTTCAACTATCACCGTTATTACACAAATGCAATAAATTTCAATATATAATGGCCATTATAAGGGTTTATTTTTCTTGGTATCTGTCAGGTAGCGTGGGTAGATCAGACATTTGTTCCTCTCACTTATGAAGATCGTCGAATTGTTGATGATACAAGATTTAGTGTGGTGCGACCAGGAATCAAACAATGGAATCTACAGATCCTTGATCTTAAACTTGATGATGAGGGAATATATAGGTGTTCCATTAACACGAGTCCAATTCGCAGTAAAATTGTAATACTTCACGTTCACGGTAGATCAGATTTTAGTTAATTGTTTTATATACTATAACTGTTGACCGGTGTATTATAATTGTTTATGGTTATAACTGTTCAAACGTAACATATTTCTGATATGCTTTTCTTTGAGAATTTAAGCTTCTTTGTGGTGATTATAATTTAACTTCTTATCTTGTCAATGCATGCACTTACTGATAATAAAATATCATAATGTAAGTATAGAATTATTTTACTTTAGTAAATATAAAAATAATTATAGTCCGATGAGCTAAGGTAAGAGCTACTGTGCAGGATATATGCTACCCCCACCCTTACGACTATCAAGTGGGAGTGCTTAAAATTGTGTTTTTCTTGTTAATAATTATGAAAATGTCAAAGGTAAAGTAAATTGTTAATAATAAATTTAAAACCATGTCTATACAGAAAACTGATAACAATTTTTATTATGGTATCGTATCCGATAGACTCGATAAGCTTGTATTATAATAGAACCATATTTCTCAGCATAATCAGTTTGATGAATCTTACTCTGATCTACCAAGATACAATCTTAATTATTATTTCCACACAGAAAGAGAATTGTAAGTTCTAGTTTTGATAATATTTAGTTCCCGCGGAGATTTTGGATCATATTTCAAGTGAAACGGAAGTAGTAATAGAAGAGGGATCAACAGTCACTCTTACATGTAGTGTTGCTGGGATACCATATCCAAGTGTTGTATGGTATAGACGATCGCTATCGCTTTCTTCTCTCAGAACAGCAGTGTCAGCTCAACAGAACTGCAATCTCGCTGGTTCTCATTACGTTAATTACGCATTAGAACTATAATAAGGAGTTTATTCACAATTACATGAGTGTTGTGTGAACATCTGTGTACTGTAGAATATTAGTATGGTTAAATTTAAACTCTATTTTACACTCAATTGAATTATTTTATAATAGCTAAATATTTCAGATTTGACAGAATTATAGTTATGTCAAAATTGTATCTATTAGTCGCATTAAAATTTTGCTTTTACATGCTTACTTTCATAATTGGGGATAATTAAATTGATACTAAATTTTCTGTAACCTAAGGTTAATTTAATTTTGTCAATATTACTGTAAACTTTGATATAATATTCATAACAACTGATATATAAACTTATTGCACACTGATCATCGATTATAGCCTTCAGTTTTTTGTCTTCAGATCCTCCTCCCAAGAGTGAAACTTTGCTACTATTGAATGTGTCGCGTCATTGTGACGATTTGTATGAATGCATTGTTGACAATGGAGTTCTTTCTCCAATCAGCAGAGAAATAAAACTCAGTGTTGAATGTATACAATCTGACTTTCATACTTTCATTTGTATCATGTATATAGAGTCTCATTAGAAATGAAAAGATAAAGATAAGATTATTATGTATTATAATTATATTTTTCTTTGTAATTAATTTATAATTACATTAATTTATTACTAGAAAATTAACATGAAGTCCTTGATACGTTAAATGCCAATCCTTTTCCACAGTTTGATATTTGTAGAGTGATTTATTTATACTAGGTTTTCTTAAAATAAGCCAGTTGAAGGAAATAATACTGATCGTTAGAAATCGTTTTTATTTTAATTCATCTTTGTGAACTTTGCGATTAATGTAGTATTTAACAAATACTAAAATGATACAGTGGCTATTACTCTATTATATTAGTTTCACCAGAGATTATTCTGCCTAACACAAGAATCAGTCAATCGAGAGGACGCGAGACAATCCTGGAGTGCATCATATCAGCCTCCCCACACGCTGTCATCCACTGGGAGAAGGATGGAAGGAGGATAAGTTCATCATCCTACAATTCAACGTCACCCGTAAAGTACCGTATAGAGGCTTACAGTATGGACGGCCATGGCAGGGCAGGAGCGTTCAGTAGCCATGCTATAGCGCTGAGTCTGTTCGTACACATCACTCAGAATGATGACTATGGAAGGTACACTTGTGTAGCGGCAAACTCGCTTGGTCGATCAGAAGATACCATGATTCTTCAAGGTTGATTTATTTATTTAGTGTTTTGTTTGATATAATTAATCACGATATAGTTTAAACCTTATTTTTGGCATTAGATGCTTTATTGTGCTGCCGATATGTCAGAGATGATTTAAGGTTAGCTAACCAGAGATGATGATAATAGAAATTCTATTCAACTTTTGTTTATGGACTCTTTTTATCCGAAATCGAAAAAGATATGCTCCACAGAATCATTAACCTGGTTACGGATAAGGTTACGTTTAACGTTTAACGACCTTTCAGCTATCAGGGATTCGAACCTGGACTCCGGATCTCTGTCCTTGATTCCAGATTAGTTCTTTGTTGTATTTCAGAACATCATGATCATCATTTTCGTCAAGATGTTTCAGACTTTACAACATCACGCCATGTATTAAGAGCTGTAGTTTCTTCAGATTTGAGTCTCTTGATGAATGATCAGCGCAAGCGTGGCATACCAACGCCAAGCTCAGAATCATTGTCGCATTTAGAGCTCATGAACGTGCATTTGGAACAGGGTGAACAAGGTATTTGTTGCAGTATTTGAACAGATAATTATAATTAACAGATACACAACATATTTGTGAAACATAATAGCATTAGTTATTCAATATTAATTGATTTGAGGAATTTAAATATAAAAAGGATGAAATGATCTATCTATCTTACTATCGCTCTTCTGGCTATCAAAGAATAATGATTAAATTTTAATCTTATTCTACGTCTTAATAAAAAATATATATGAAATGCGTATCATTATTACATTATTATTAATTTTTTTTAATATAATACACTACCAATGCTTTCAGCATTTTTAATGTTCAATTCGTAGCAGGTTTAATTGTTTTTATTTTAGATTAGTTATTCAAAACTGAGGCATATTTCAATATATTGATACTTGAATTTGGAACTTTGTTTATTTTCTATAGATAGAGAAAATGTTTATGTAATAGTCATCTTTCCAATTTATTAAAATTTGCCTGTAGGCAGTTTTTTAAATGATTTATTAAAATAATTTTATATACTGTTGCTTTGTAGCCTATGCAATCCAGTTATTGAACAATTCTAATGAACTCTGGCCAGCGTTTATTACTCAAGCTGCTGCGGCAATGTTACATTTAATAATAATTCTTCAATCTCTGTAATTATGCCCAGTGATACATCAATAGTAGAGTCAAAGGATCAGACAGCATTTTCCATGACAATCTTTAATAGATATTACATTTAACTGTATAAGTATATAATGTCACATAATATAATGTAACAGTTAATTGGGACATTATATTTGTATTTTATTCATATTAACATTTAGATAACAAACTGTTGCGATATTTCAATTTTTTAAATATTCTGTTTATTGGTAGTCATTAGCAATCATTTTACTGCATTCAGTATTGTAGAATTCCTTTCTATCCAATAATTTAGCTTTATTTTCCTGGTAATATTTGTCAAAATATTTTATAAGAAACAATTTTGAATTCAAGATTTAAAGAGTGTTGTGAGGTAATACAATAATTGCTTATTTATAACTTGATTTCTACAATAAACAATTAGTCAAATTTATCATTATAATCACGACTAACACAATATAAATATTATATTATTAATATTATATTATTGCAAGTATTGCAATGCTAAGGGTATAGCAATAATAAAAATAATAATTAAAGAAATTTGCCTAACATAATAATCAATCTTACAACAAATTCAAATAGTAACATTAGGTAAGTTAATAAAAATTGCAGTTGAATTACAACATATTTCATTATGTTCTAAGTTTTACTGTACAAGTATTTTACATATTTATATGACAACAAAAAATATTAAAATAATTATTAATATTCGGTAGCCAAAATAGAAGATACTTATAACGCAGCCACAAATGCAAGTTTATTATGAAACAATTTGATAAAACATCAATTTATACAATTTATAAAATTTCTAAAGGCAATAATAATAATAATAAATAATACTAAATTCCAACCTATTTATGCTTTCAAAACTAATTAAAATAAAAATTATTTTATTCTACAGTCATATTGAAAGGAACGCTACATTTTCTGAAACTGATTAAACAAATAAAAATTCAATTTAAACACCGTAAAATAAGAATTTAATAGTAAATGATACTGTTACTATTTATAGTGACATTTATAGCCTCATTAGTTAAAAAAAATGTTAAAAAACTTAAGCGTTTAGTGACATTGGAAGAAGATTAAATGAACGCATTTATTATGAAGTCAACTAAGATATACGAGGTGCATTTTTACAGTGCAAAACATAAAGCAGAAACTGACTGGAATGCACATTAAAGATATCTAGAAATAAGATAATATGAAAGATTAAAGAAAGAAAAATATCTCATAGAAAGTTGTATTACAATGAAATATTCTAATTATACAAGTGATAGTTAGAGCTCAATACAAACTTATTATCTATTTTGCAAGTAAACTAATAATACGTTTATAATAAGATAAAATCGTTTTAAATTAGAATAAAAATGGAGCTAGTTTAATGAAATTGTTTAACTAATAATATGTCTGTATCTTTTATACAGAATGTAAGTTCAATTTCCAGTAAGGATTTATTAAAAATGTTCGTAATTGAAAATTTCATATACATGAACATATTTATAATCTATCGTCCAACAGGTGCTTCATCCCATAATGAATGTGCTGCGTAATTTACCAGATGCTATATAACATTGCACAACTGGAATTCTAAGCACTACTGTGCTACAATACAAATATTGTTTCCAGTCAACTGTGACTTTGGTATAAATTAACGAGACACATAGTCATTATTACTACTACAAGTAAATATTAATATGTCTAATTACCCTGTGGCAATCATATTACTACACACAACACTCATCAATAGAAATTCAGTCGGAATTCTGTAAGAATTTCTTATATTACTAATGAAACCAGGAAGTCATAATAATTCATCTACAGAATTTTTGTCTATGACACTTAATTTACCGATATAATGTCCATTGACTTTTGGTCTACAATGATACTAAAGTTAGGATTAGTGCAAAGATTGGTTCATGATTAGGTTTAGGATTAATTTTATGGTTAGGGCACTATAATTATAATTAGGGTAAACCTAATATCGGTAGACTAAACAATACATCCGCAGATATAGTGTCTTAAACCAAAAGTGTGTAGACCAATCATCGCAAGAATAAGTAAAGAAGGAAACTGCACTCAATGTTGTGAAACGATAAATACGTTACACTATCAAAATAAAGAAGAAAAAAATAATAATCCGTCAAAAATAATAACTAACAAAAGTTAAACTTAAATAATTGCAAACTTAGTAAAGCTATTAAAATTATTAAGCAACATTTTAATTTGAAGGTCAATTTATAATTGTTCACACATTGTTAAAATAGCTTCCCATGCGTAGTTATTCGACCTTAGTTTAAAGACATATTTTATAACAAGATATGTTGATAGATTCTAATAATCATTATAACAAAAACATAAATATAAAAACCTAGCAGAGCAAAATTTATATTATAAATAAATAAATAATAATTGCAAATAATAATTTTGTATAAAATGGCTGATAATAAATTACTAATTTATTGACTACGGACTCATGATTACCTCTCTTAAAATTAGATTACTATAGAAAATTACAAAGACTTAACAACTGATTTATTTCTTTAGCGATTATATTTTAACTTAAGTGTCGAGTTTATACTATTAAAGCATTTCATTTTAAGTTCAAAACAACAGTAACTATTAGAATAATTAAAAATAGCTCATTAGAAAATATGTTATTGTATAATGCAGATAAAGTAAATTTTATAGCATAATGCAAATAAACTGAATAATACTATAATAATAATAACATCAATAATGCTAGAAATTAAGTTAGAATAATACTAGAGTTGCTAATAACTTCAAGTCTACGTCAATAGAATCACGAATGATTTATCAAGAATCAAAATTATTGGAAGTAACTGTTATCTCACCTCAAGAAAGAAGCATAATAAACTGAAATTAATTATAAAAACAACATATACTTTAGTAACAATAGCAATCATCGAGGAAATGCCACAGAAATATTAGAGACATGAGATTGTTCCTTGTATACAGTATTAAGTTCCTAGCAAATATTTAAATATTTACTACATTTCAAAACTGTAATAAATACTAAAGTATAATATATTTTGGTGAATGAAATTAAAATGGAAAAAAGTAAGTACTGTAGTTGTTCATTGAATGTAGTATTATGGAGCATATAATACTTGAAATCAGAGCTAAAGTAACATAATGTTGTTCTTACATCAATTGACACCTAGATGTCAATTAATGCTATCTACCGGTGTTCTAGTTAACAGCTGATGCCACAATGTTGTTTTTTATCCATTTTTTAATAAAAAACTTCATTAGGTTATTGATTATAAGAACATTGAAATACACGCTTTAAATCAAATTCATTCTCCAAAAAATTCAAATACTTTTAATTTATAATTTTTGGCCATTAGTGCTTTACTTAGCAGTTTACTTAGGTGTCATCTGTGAACTGTTTAATTCATATTGATATTATTTACCATTAGAGTTGCTATAAAGAAATTTTTGAAACACTGTGTCATTAATGTTAATAGTGCACCAAATCTTTGTTTAGCAAAATGTTAATATTTGAAACAAATCAAAATTATTTAGTAAAATGAATGAATGATTGAGTTCACAAGGTTAAAACACAAAGCCTTACCCCGTTAACCACTAAAAATGACACAAGAAAAAGTAATCAATTCCAAATAAACAAACAATAGTCACACTGTCATTAATCCTAAACTTTAATACGTACCATTTCATGAAACAATATCAAAAAGTCAATTCCAAAATTTCAAATTTCATAGCCTTCAATTGTATTTATATTTATGAACTTTTTACTAATAAACTCATAATTTCTTTATTATAGTATTTTTTTAAAAGATGATATATTGATTATGCAACAAAAAAAATTCTAATAAATTTACCCTAAATTCAGATTTTATCAGATTTACAGCTAGTCAAATGCAATAATTATCCAAGTGTAACACAAAATTAAATATTAAGACACAAATTAAAAAAGTATATTTTCTGTAGTATAAAAATACTTAATTTGAGAAAATGAAATATAAATTTTATAGTTATTGAAAAAAAGAAATACACTGTACATATTTATAGACTAGGCAGTATATCATTCATTACACAACAGACAACTTTACCAAACAGAAACCTAATTGAATTTCACTTTGAAAGATTTCAGTAATCATTCACACTATGAACATAACAAACCAAAATTAATAAAATTAGAACAGAAAGCGTTATAAAATTGATATTACAAAGCCTGATGTAGAAATGATAGTTTAATACAACATAAAATAAGGATTGCAATTTAAAGCTTAATAACTAACTTGCAAATTGTTTTCCTTTTAAACTAACAAAATACAATTTTCAAACAAATGCTTCCGTTTTATTATTTTCAAATATAGAAACAGCGTTTAAAAGAAAAAGGTATAGGATTCTGAACTTAATCAATATATTTTCATTTGTTATAATAAATAATTTATTCTAATATGAAAATTAATAATTTCATGATTAAAATAATTATAACTTTCACCAAACACTGTAAATGATATCAGAGTCTACAATTGCCACAAATGTAAAAGATTGCCTCAAAAAAATATTAATTTTAACCACGAAATTAAATACAATTATTTAATTTTAAAACAACATAAATGATAGGAAAGTTTCTTTAAAAAGTAACCTTACAAACATTAATTTGTCACAATTTCTATGACTTCAGCCTTCAAGATTGCTATAATATTAACATTTACACTGAAATGAAGGTAAAATAAATTGCTTTAATTTTACTTTGTTAAAAGAATAACGAACTTGTTGTAGCTGCTAGATTTTTCTCACAAGAAATGAGATCAGTTTTTAAAACAGTAACATTATAATAAGCGCAGTTGCTAAGCCTTTAGATTATAAATACTGAATGAATATTACTGTCAAGTCTTCAGTTATAATACACTTATTATCAATACTGTTTCACAATAAAGATAAACTGCAACATTCGTTTAATTAGATATAACTTAAAACATGACAACATTTCATTTATTTATGTAATGCCTAAAAATTGCTGCAAATCTGAAATATAAACATAATTTTTTTAAGAATGAAGTTAATATTGATAAATAAATTACTTGTATTTTAGAAAATTAAGCTTTACCCTACACGCAAATGCACTACGTCTATAAAACTGCGACAGTTAAATTATTGAATAATAAAGTACTTTCACAATAACAATAATTTATTATCTATTACGCACTATATACACTGTACAATTTGCCATCCTTTCATCATCTTCAAATTTTATGCTGTATACGCAGTACATTGCGTAATTAATAATCTTGAATTCATTGCGAATTAATAGTATTCATCTGAATAGCATACTATTTATCTGAATAGCATACTATTCATCTGCATAGCATACTATTCATCTGAATAGCATATTATTCATCTGAATAGCATATTTTTCACCATTACTCTACATATCCAGAGAGCTTAAGTCTTATTGAAAAGAGATCATGTGCATTTGATAAAAATAAGCATTAACACTAACATCTTAATCATCAAAACACTAAAAGTCCATCAATGAACTGACTGATCCACATTCATCTAACTAGACCGGCGTACTGATGACATCATCTTCATCTTTATCATCATTCTCTCTGTCTGCATTCTCCTGGTCAATCTTACAACGACTGCGTTCAGCCATCTCTGACCAACGTTCACGGTTGACTTGGCAGCCGATCAACAGCTGACTGAAATCATCGCTCAATCGTGAAAACGCCTGAAATAAGATCACAACTTTTTAACAATCATGAAATTTTATTGATTAATCAGCACACAGGTAATAAATTTAAAGCAGGCTTAACAGAGTTCAAATAAATTTCATTCTTTAATAATGAAGTGAAATGTTATAATACAATTATCAAAGATGATCTCAATGTTATGGACTTCGACATAGAGTCAAAGTGAACCTATGAGATTTAATACTGTACTAATTATTCTCCTCTAAACTACTATAGTAAATATGCAATGTTTGAAGAATATCGATTACAAAAAAGAAGACCACAAAAACATTATTCTTTCTTTGCAAAATTATAGTTTAATCATTGCACAGATCATATAAAATCTACTTTCAGATTGTAGAAAGTAGTAATAACTTAAAAGTTTAAAATTATTTGAAATAATTCATCTTCGCATAATAAATACTTATCATTATCACGAACTAACATTTAGTATTCCTATTACATTAAAGACGAATAGCTAAGTGATAGCATATTGGCATGCTACTCGATTACCCGGATTCAAATCATATCTATGCTAAGTAAGATAGTACAAAGAAATAAAAACAAAATAATTAATAATAAGAATAACTTATGTCGATAAAGTAATAATAACCTCATATATAGGCATGCAAATAGAATCGATAAAGACTAGCTGCATAGAAGGAAGCTGAGCTTTCTTGTCTCTGTCCATCATGTCAATTGGTTTGACATGTAACTCTGACTTCTCAAAGTCTCCTTGTTCAAAAAACTCATCAGCCAACAGATAAGCAACCTATAAAATACAGGATATATTTTAAATATATTCATTAAGTAAAAAAGTTTAGTCATTTAATGCGACGGTAGTTTTGAATGCGAGAGTTAATTTTAAGAGTATTTTATTTTATCAAGGCTCGGTAGTGAAGCGGTTAGAGCGTTGGACTTGGACACAACTGGTTCAGATTCGATTCCTATGAATATTCATTATTTCACTAACTTGCTGCATCCTTAAAACACATTTTTAAAAACTTAAAAAAAATAACATAAAACCTCACTTAATGCTAAATACACCAAAGATATAAGAAGTTCATCCGAAATTCATCAGTAATTTACATTTAAGGGAAGAGAGTGTAACATTTATTAGTTATCAAACCCTAGTAGACGCATGATTTAGTTCCATACAAATTCATTTAATTACAACAGCATAAGAATTATAAGAAGAGTCATATACAAACCTTTTCTTGCAGAGGCCAAGGTTTAGTGATAGCTGACAAGTCACAGGCCGTCATTAACATACTTCTAACAAAACAACATACATACTTAATGAGACGGGTTCAATTAAAAACATATTACTAACATTTTGTTGTTTTTCCTTTTGAAATACAAATCGATATTTTGTATGTGAATGCCCCGTTATTCAAGAAGGAAATTTATTTAGTAAACTGTGTCAAGAGTCAAGTGTTCATTCATCACTTGGTATCGACTAGATTATATCATAGTATATCACAAGGAGACTTTATGCTGATGTTACTTTAGGTTACAAACAAAAAGCAAGCAAAAAAAAGCTACAACAACCAATGAACCAACGAAGTAAGAACTGAAAAAACCAAGCATAATTTCTGTAAAACTTGACTTTATCGCTAAACTTGCTGCACCTTAAGTAAGATGATAAAATTGGCAGCTACACCTGAGACGTAGCTCATATAATAATGTAATCCAGACGTTAAATTAAATATGAAATTAATTCAATAAAATATTTTAATTTAATCTTGTTATTTTAATTTAATCATATACATATACAAGCAAAAATTATGAAGCAATCTTCTAAAAATAATTAAAATTACAAATTACAAAACAAATAATTAAAATTTCTGAAAATATTATTTTCAAATAATATTTGTAAAGCAATATCATTCGAATATTAAGTCAATAACTGAATGAAATTATCTAAAAAAAATACCTCAATAATGTTCTATGTCCAGTCTGGCTCCAGTCACTCGAATTCAAATCAACAACACGGAAAAATTCTGTCCTATGCCTGTTAAAAGATTCAATATAAAATCTATCAGAAAAGAAAAAGTTTAAAATAAAATCGTCAAAAAACACAAATTAGATCTAATTAAGTCCCATATCTAATTGACAATTAAAAAATAAAAGATTCCATTAATGGCTCTTTGTATAATATTATAATTATTTTCATTTACATAATAAAATTAACAGAAACCTTCTGATTTTAATAAGATATAAAAACTTTAATTCATTTTTGACAAAAATTTCATTTAATGTAAATTTTCACAAAATAAATCTAAAATACATTTCATTTAAATACATTTAAATTTCTTTAAATATTTAAATTTCCATTCTACTTTAGTAAGAATTTTCAGTTTACAAAATGATGCTACATATATTACGAAACAATATTTTAATCATTTACTGTATAATCATGAACGATTTATTGCAATACATAGTAAGTTTAAAGAATGTTTCACTCACTTGAAGTAGAGCGACAAGTCTGTCGCTAGAATCGCTTCTTTCAATAAATTCATAACCATCCTAGTGTCTTCTTCATCCAAGTTAGCAAAGATATCGTTTCCCTGAAACAATTGTAAAAGATGTCATTAAATAAAGGTATACTTGCTCGGACATCACACAAGGCAAAGTCTTAATCAGCAAAAACTGAGAAATGATACAAATACTGTATGCACAAATATATACATGCATAAAACACATATATAATTGGATGTTACATAAGATGTACTGTCATGATTATAATAAGCACAGCTAACTTTAGTGTTGAGTATCATCATGCAATGATCATAGTGATGCCATTCCATTGTAGAAGTGCTGTACAGTTGAGCCAAGGCTGACATCGTTCTACACATAATATTTAGACAACTGTATTGATCTAGAATACAAAGTATTCATTCAACAAGAAATGAAAAATTGTTAATATTAACTCAATCTTTAAAACTTTCATTCTAATAGTTATACAGGGTGGGAATAATTAAAGGAACCAACTTTATTCTTAATAACTATGGATTACTTAAAGCATTTTATTCCAAATTTTACGCACACATTTATTCACCAATTCCACAACGTTCTGACAATTTTTGTGACATTCGACCAAGTGACTTTAAAGATACGAGTAATTTAAATTTGGTTACGAAAAATCAAGTCAACCAAGCTGGCGAAAACGTTAGAAGCATTATAACGTTGTGTCGCTTTTTGTGAAAAGACTCCGCCATTATGCCGGAGATACGAGAGTTATCAGAAGGCTCATACTTCACTTTTCAACAAGATTCTGCACCGGCACATCGCGCACATGAAACGATATCACTGTTGCAGAGAGAGACACTGAATTTCATTTCTCGCACATTGTGGTTGCCAAACTCACCCGATCTCAATCTTGTCGATTATCGGATTTTTAGCAAATTGCAAGAACGCGTCTATTGTGATAGAATTATCGATCTGGAACATCTGAAGTACAGAATTGTTGAAGAATGGGACACACTCGATCGCTCCATCATCGTCAAATTCATACAGCAGTGGCGAAAACGATTGCTTGCTTGTGTTTGCGCAAACGGCGGTCAGTTTGAAAACATAATTTGAACTGTCTCACAATGACCAGCGGTCGACCAGCAATCGTAATGAAACTTTGTGGTATTATTATCCTTG
>JAQIXG010003952.1:0-13741 GCA_034700105.1 Oconnorella tubifera | reverse complement strand
ACGCACGGCTCCGCGGGCCAGAAAACCATCGTCGGCGGGCCAGAAATGGCCCGCGGGCCGGTACTTTGACACCCCTGCTTTAGTAAAACATGATTTTATAATTTTGTATTAAACCTGTAATTATCTTTAATATAGTATTAGTCAGACGTTTTATTTTGCAACTTTCAAATCTTTAAATATCTGAGTGTTTTTTATAGTTATTTGTTAATTGCCAGTTGTAAATAACTGTTACTCATTTGACCAGCTTGGATTAGGGGGAGGCAATAAGTGGAGGGTTTGGATTGATGCTGGTTTACACGCGAGAGAGTTTCTTGCACCAACTACTGCCATCTATGTGGCTAATAAGGTTTGTAAGAATTACACTAATTTTGTCATGAATAAAAGGTTAATTACAAAGCTAAATTGGTCTGTAATTTGTCAATATTACCAAATGTCCAGTGCTAAAATATCTCAGAATAAATTATCAGTTGTGTAAATAATTAGGGCTATATTAAATAATTGTAAAAAATTTCAGATGTCATATTTTGAAACATTCATGTTTTATTCTGTTGAGCCCTGATAAGTAGTTCTTTAAATTCATCTCCTTAGTTTGTTAATAGAAACTTTTTATGGAACTGAGAGGTTTGGCTTTGATTTTTGTGAATGCACAATATCGCTAGCTTGCTGCACCCTTTAATAAGACACTTAAATTGACAGCTACATTGGAGGCGTCTTTCTTTCATATAATACTTTAATCCAGACGTTAGACTTAATTTTTATAAAGGCCAATAATATTGATTTGATGTAGTGTATAGATTTTATTAAAGAACATTAAAAAAACCTAAATATTAACAATAAGAGAATGTAAAATGGTGAATAACAGTCAATTTGATTACAAATTTATTTGATGATATATCTTCAGTTGATAGAGGGGTATGCCACAAACAATCCTTCCATAATGTCAATGTTGGCTTTCTTTGACTTTGATATAATGCCCGTAGCCAATCCTGATGGATATGAATACTGCCACACAACTGTAAGTGGCTTTCATTAAACAGTTTAGAATTCATTTATTTCAATCTATGTTCTATATGCTTTGAGGATATAGCTATATCAGTAGAGTTTCGTATGTATATGGGTTTTTGTAAGTATAGAAGTCTATAGCATCCATGACTGGCATTGTTCACTAGTATTTAATATCATTGAATAGCATTGAATACTAGCATTCACTAGCATTGAATGACTGGCATTCACTAGCATTGTTGACTAGCATTCACTAGCATTGATGACTAGCATTACTACAAGATGAACATATTGTACAGGCATCAAAACTAATCACATTACAAGATATTGAATGAAATATTAAATTAATTGTACTAATAATGTTATTTGAAGGAACGACTTTGGCGCAAAAACAGAAGAATATTGAGTGGTACAAGTTGCGTTGGTGTTGATCTCAATAGAAACTTTGCCTTTCAATGGGGGGGAGGTACAGTGCATTACTGTTTATTATACCATACGAGTCGCATAAAAATACATCTAAATATACATCCTTTGGCAAAAAATAAACCTTAAATCAAATCACATAATATAGATTGATACCTTTACGACACTTTTGAATATCTTTAGAGATAAAACCTTTCGAGTGATTTAAAATTCTTATAAAAATTATCTGGAATTACAGTTTCTCTGACAAAACCCCTTGTAAGCCAACTTACAATATCATCTTATCTTATCTTACCTAATTTACCTTGAGTAATCTTTTTGAATTACCTGCTGAAAATGCTCTTGAAAACCATGTCTGAGAAACTATGATAAAATTGTTTTATATTTGATCAGTGAATGCTGATCTCGACCCATGTAGCAACCTCTATATGGGTACAGCACCGGAGTCTGAAATAGAAGTGCAAAACATACGAGACTTTATAATGCCAGAGGCTACCAAGTACCTGCTCTACCATGCGTACCACACCTGGGGGGAACTGTTCTTTACTCGCTGGGACTACACCTCATCAAATGCTCCCTCTGATCACACAGAACTGGTTTGTTTATTGTTTTATGTCACATCAGCACAAAATGACTGATATCAAAATGTAAACAAAAAGGAAAATTTGTATATATATTTTTTGTTAACGAGACTCTGTTTACAGAAATCTGATTTAAAGATTTTGGTGCACTATGATATTAAGGGTCGTGTTAGCGTTAGGGTTAACGTTTCGATTACGGTTAGGATTAGGTTAAACCAAATGTCGTTAGATTAAGTGTTGTAGATGAAAATTTTGTAGACCAAATGTCACAGAACCTTTGTGAACAAGGAAATCAAGTGATGAGTGAACGCTTCACTCTTAACACAGCAGAGCAGTCAATTATTCTTATTTGGGAATAACGGGAGGGGCAAGCATAGAGTATAAAACTTTAACTCATATTTATTCACAAATGCAAAACTCTTTTACTTAAAATTATTAATATGGCATAGTGTTTTAACTAATTTGAATATTTTCTAATATATTTTTGATATTTTATATTTCTGACAGTTTGATCTGGCAGCCTTGGCAGTCAACTCTATCAATAATGTACATTCTGAACGATATGAAGCCGGCATAGCTCCTACTCTCATGTGTACGTAACTGAATGGCATTTGATAACACATTTTAGAGTGCTTATATGTACAGATTCTATACATATCTACAGATTCTATAAATATGTAGATTCTATGCATATGTACATATTCTATACATATCTACAGATTCTATACATATGTACAGATTCTATACATATGTGCAGATTCTACACATATGTACAGATTCTAAAGATATGTACAGATTCTATACATATGTACAGATTCTATACATATATACAGATTCTAAGCATATGTACAGATTCTATATATATGTACAAACTCTATACATATGAACAGATTCTATACATATGTGCAGATTCTATACATATGTACAGATTCTATTTGTATGTAAATATTCTATACATATGTACAGATTCTATACATATGTAAGCCTACAGATATCTATAATCTTCATTAAATGACACTTTTTAATGACACTGCATTATTATAATCAAATGATATGATGTTCCATTCATATTAATAAGTCTTTATCTTTATACATCAATATCTAAAATTGATATATTTCTATTCTTAAAATTCCATGTAAATTTTTAATCAATAATTTCTTAATTTCCATTTTGTATTTCAGACGCTTTCTCAGGTAGCTCCTCTGATTGGGCGAGGGGTGTAGCGAACATAAAGTACCCCTTCCTAACTGAACTGAGGGATTTTGCAGGGGACTACGCTTTTGTGGCACCCCCTGAAGAGATAGAACCTTGTGGACAAGAGAACTGGTTTGGTCTGCAAGCTATACTGGTGGAAATCATTAACAAATATAGAGGGACGTCACCGCCTGTGTAAATTTACCCTACTGCAAAAAACTGTTAAAAATAATGCTTTTTGGTTAAAGAAGTTTAAATTATAGTGAAAGATAAGTTTGGTTATAATTTTATTATCAGATAAAATATTAAAGAGAATTAAAGTGTTGTTCTTTTATAAAATTCATTAATAAACAAATTGGTAGAATGCAAAATATAGAACATGAAGGTCTTGTATGACACAAACGCATTGTACTGTATCACTGAAATGACTAGTGCGTGTGATCAACACAAGCACACACATACAACATTTAGATTAGACAATCGTACACGCAACGCCATGCTATATTAAATGAGACGCCTGTCCTGGTAGCACGCAAAAGACAAGTCTGTAAATATATCTACAAGGGAATACAGATTTAATTCAATGACACCCCACCCCCCCAAAAAAACAGAAAAAACAAACAAATCAAAGCTTTTTCTTATCTCGCTTCTTTACTATTTCCCATAATAAAAATATTTTTATTTTTAATATTTAATTTAAAATACAATTAAAATAATTAATAAAATAAAACCTATTTAAGATTGTAAGACGAATTCGGAAAATTGATTTTTTTTCAATTTTAATCGCTAATAAATTAGTAAGAATATAATTATTTGTAAATTAATAAAAACATTTAATTTCTCGTGGAGCTGAAGGGACGCTCTTCGTTCCTCCGTCGCTTCTTTCTCTTCGAGGACCAGGACGCGTAGAGTCCGCCAATAACTGGTTTCAAGCACCCCCCCCCCCACATTTCCCTGCAAGTCAAATCCTTATAAATTATAAACTTGATAAAAATAATTGTAAAATATATAAAATAAGGGATCAATTAACTGTTATTATTAATAGCGATTCCTCTCGGCTTTCATCTCTTGTTATAATTTGTCCCTCGGTAATGTAAACCTATATTTATAGCTTTAAATCAGAGAGGGATAAATTTCAAAAAGGAGTAAAGCCGGGAGGGGTCGATATTTAACAGTCCCTAATAATATTTTATAATTTTATTTTTAATTGAAGTGATTTATAAGTGATTTGGGATAAAAATTCCAGATCAGATAAGACTCTGGATAAGATGGCCGACAGTGATGATGAGTTTGACAGGAGGAATGACAGTAGGGACAAGTTCAGACATGAGAGGAATGATTATGATCATGAGAGCAGCAGGAGGGAGGATAGGCGTCCCCCACCACCAACTAGGGATAGCTGGGAAGATAGGTGGGTGGCATGCATCATTGTTATCATTATCATCATTATCATCATCATCATCAGCAGCATTTTGGCATCATCATCTTTATCATAATTTTATTATCATCGTTATTATCATCTTTATCATTATCATTATTTTATTATCATTGTCAGCATTTTATCATCATTATCTTTGTAATTATCATCACATTAATGTTTCATATATATATAACAAACTCGGCAGATAGACATTCATTTTTTTTTTAGGGCTGCGTGGAATAATAGAACTAGAGGGGGAGAGAGAAGAGAGGGGTTCAGAGATTTTGATAGAAGTAGACGAAGGTTTAGCCCCCCACCTGGGCGCGAGGGGGGCAGTCCTCCCCCACATATGAAAAGAATGAGGGGGGAATGGTCGGTGGATGTTTTTTATTTAAGTATTTATTTGAGTACTTATTTAATTGATTAGACAATTTGTTTATTGATTAGTTATAAATCGGTTAATCTGTTAATTAATACTGCAGTCATTTATTCAATCAGTCGATAGATTAGTTTATCAGTCATTCAGTCAAGCAATCAGTTAATAAATCATTCAATCATTAAATCAATCAGTAAATCGTTCATCAATCAACCGATCAGTCAATCAAATTGCTATCGTTACTGTTATATAATATAATTATACAACAGTATCGATTTTATTATAAAAATTTAAAGTTATGAAGTAGTTTCTTTCAAAATAGTTTTTATTTGTTAGGGATGAGGGGGGGTTCCCTCCCAGGTTTGACATGCCTCCCTACATGGGCCCCATGCATGGTCACCCCCCACTACCTCCCCCTCCTGGTGCTTGGGGCGGAGGGGAGTTGCTACCCCCGCCACATTTTGCTGGGCACGCTCCAGGGCCAAGAGGGGGGTCAGGGAATTTTTATTGTATATTAGTGTAACGTCTTACTAAAGAGTGCAGGAAGTTAAGTTTAACGTCTGGATTACCATATTATACGAAAGATGTCTCAGACGTAGCTGTCAATTTAAACGTCATACTAAAGGGTGCAGCAAGTTAAGTTTAATGTCTGGATTGCCGTATTATACGAACGATGTCTCAGACGTAGCTGTCAATTTAAGCGTCTTATTAAAGGGTGCAGCCAATTAGCTACAGAGAGAGCATTCACAGGAATCAAACCTGGACCTGTTGCGTCCAATTCTAATTCTCTAACCACATCGCTAATGAATTAGAAGAAATCTTTATTTTTGCCTTTTGCAGAAAATATCTTTAAAGAAAAATATTTAAATTGAATTTTTATTTAATTTAATTATAGAATATAAATATTACTTGCATTGTTACAATTTTGATCAACTATCTAATTCGGGAATAAAAACCATCTCTAATTTTACAAACACCCCCCCTCCCCTGTCAATCTCAACTAAAAATCAGCAAAAATGTATGGATTGCTTGAAAATTGAATTTTCTCTTAATTCGCAACATTTTTGTGCTGATGTGACGTCGTAAAGCTATATCTATTTAGATCCGAGTCTGACGCCCCCCCCACACAGCCCCCCATGATGAACTTTAAACATTTCCTTCAATCACAAGATGATAATATAACAGATGAGGACGCAGTAAAACGTTACGGAGATTATAAGGCCGATTTTAAAAGACATCAAATCAGTGAATTTTTTCTGCAACATAAGGACGAAGAATGGTTGGAAATTATATCAAATTCTATTATTTTTGTTTAGTTTATTTTTACTTAATAGTATTTTTTATGATCGGATATAATTTAGTTAGTAGAAAATGTTATATATGAATTATATATAAGGAATAGACGGGTTAGAAAGAAGAAAAGAAAGAAGTTTAAAAATTGTGCTAAAAACTGGTTAAAAACCAGTTTAAGCCAGTTTAAACTAGTTAATAAGCAGTTCAAACTTGTTAAAAACAGTTTAAACTAGTTTTAAACCAGTTTAAACTCATTAAAAACCAGTTTAAACTCATTAAAAACCAGTTTAGACTAGTTAAATTCAGTTTTAACTGAACTCAAGACTAGTTTAAACTTATTTAAAAGCAGTTTAACTGACGTTTTAATGTTTAATTCATTATTTGTACATGTATAACGGCATTTAGTATTTACTAGCTTTCACTCATCACTTGGTCTTTGCACAGAAAGTTGATAACGTTAATATCATCTTTGACTTTGTCTTGTGTTCATTAACAGTGATGTTAATTGATTGTTGCAGTACTAAGTAGTGTGCTGATGTGAAATAAAATATAAATATATTCTGCTGACGTGACGTTATTCAAATATAGAAACTTAAACTGTTGATGATAATCTTAAATAGTTGAAGTTAATTGTTTAATATAACTTTAAACAGTTAACGTTGTCAATTTAAGTTTATCATTTTCTAATTCGTTAATGGAAGACTTCATTTTTAGAAAATCACCCAGACTTGAATTCTGAGCCTTTAGGTTTTAAGTTGCTGTCCTAAATCATTGCATCATGAAGCCTGTGTATCGTTCATAACAATAATATCTTGACAATGATATTAATGTTTAATTAATTAACATTAGTATTTATAAAAATATTTAATACAGTACATCAATTTCAATGACGTTTTAATTAGTAAACGATAGATAGATAGTTTGCGATATATAGTAAATTTATTTTATAAATAATAAGCGAATATGTATAGAAAAAAGAAGAAAAGAAAGCGCTTTTGGAAAGTTTGAATAATTTTCATAATTTAAATGAAATCATAATTTGAGTTTAGCAGCTGAAGTGTTCAATTTAGAAGTTCTTCTGCGACAGATTAGTAAAAATAGCGATTTGATATCGTTAAATTGTATGGTGAAGTGTTCAGAGAGACGGACTGGGTACCAGAAGTTTCTGGGTTTAGTTCTACGTGGTAGTGTCTTACTGACCTGCGGATGGTTCTTAACCCACGAATTTAGGTTTTAAACTAAACGTAATGCTTTAGCGAAGTTCCTAAATCTACTGTGCTATGTTAGCTTTATTTAAGAGAAGTTTTTGGTATGCTTTAAGTTAGACAAGTAGTAAAATTTTACCGTGAAGAAATAGAATTCAGAATCAATGTTCATGGGATGTTTAGGATAGTTTCATACCTTTTGTGTTGATAGATTGAAGGAATGTGGCGTGACTTTGCGATAAATCGTATTTCATTGTATTTGGCTCAAAAATCGGTCACTCTTTGGGAATCTCGGAGAATTTTACATTATTGTTGACATTCTGTAATGTCATTTAAATATTAGGTTTAAATAATTTATTATTTCGCGTTTGTAGTTAGTGGAAATTAGATTAAGAATAGGGTAAAGATAAAGGGTAGAAATAGGTTTAAGTTTATCTTGTAGTTTTGCGTTACAAATACGTTCGTCTTTTAATGTTGACAAAGCAAAATATTCAAGCGATGCCAGTTTAATAAGTGAACGCTACAGATTAATTAATTTGAGGAAGTTAACATTCATCACAGCGCAAAATATTAGTATTTTTATTTCGCGGAAAGTTACATTCATTTCTTCAAGAATAGTTCATTTTCTTTTGGAAATAGATTTATTATTTAACTAGGAGGAAGTTAAGCGTCTCGTCTATCAGAAAGAATACTATGAAGAAAGAATTTATTAGAAAGCATACTCAGAAGAATTTTTAAGGCGTATCTACTACATTTCATAATCTGAGAAAGAAAGAGTTAGCGACTTAATTTCATTGAATATATTAGTATGATTATTACGCGAGGGTTCGGTAGATATGTAGCGATCAAAAAAAAAGAATTTTAATGTAGAAATTTCGATGAATTCAAAGAAGAAAAGACATTTTGATGTGGTTTTTTGAGAAGCCAATTTTTGAAACATTTACGCGATATCTGAGATTAGCTTTTTACCAATTTTGAATTATTGGTACTTTAGTGAAGAGATTGTTATTATGTTAAATTTATTTGAATTAGTTTCACTATATCATGATTAGTCAGTATTATAAGAATAATTAAATATTGCAGTTTTATGGATATAAAGGTTGTAAGAAATTTGTTATTACTTTTAGATAATTTAAGTTTGTATACTATAGGTAGGTATGATATAAGATAGAAATAGTCTAAGTTGAAGTCATTTGCATGCGTTATACTTCATATAAAATTGATGTACTTCAATTGCAAAGAATAAAGTAGGTGTGTATAAATGATGAGCTTAGTTAATGTAGATAGTATTTAATAATGAGTTAAGACTTCTCATTGGATGTTCTTTTGTTATGAAAGTTCTAATTGGATCAAACTTTTCTGTGATTGATAATAATGGTAAGAATGCTTCATTTTATATGGTTCCAATTGTTTTGTTTTGTTTTGAATAGACAGCAAAATGAAGTTGTAGATTAAAATCTTAGTTGTTTTATTAAAAATGACACCTGACTGCAAATGTTTTTGTCGCTGTAATTGCAGTAATAGTACTTAATATATATATATTTTGTCTAATTATCATCTGAGCAATAGTATGGCTATTTATGACTGATAATAAATCTTGACAATGTGTTATTATTTATTTTATATCTAATAATATTTATTTTACTGGACTGTAAAGGGTCCCTTTGCTAATAATATGCTATGAAAGAGCACTAGTATTGGATTAATGCTTTTTGTAGCAATTATTAACAGATATAAGATGAAAGTTGTCATTATTATAAATGTTTATTTAATTGTAGTGAATAAGTTGTCATTATTATAAATGTTTATTTAATTGTAGTTATTCCATTGTTAGTTTTTAATAAGATTTAACACATTGTATTCGATAGGTTCAGAAGCAAATATCATCCAGAAGAATTTAACAGACGTACGGACGCAACAAAGAAGTCATTGCAGAATCGTTGTAGGATCTTCACAAGGCTCCTGGAGCTGAATAGATTTGAGCCCGTCTCACTCGATATCAATTGTAGCGATGAAGTTGTCAGAATGCTAGATGCCGGTGTGTTTTGGTGGAGTTTATTTATTGGTGCTGGGATTTGTTAAAATTGGAATAATTTTCATTAAATATCAAATTAGGTTGAACTTCTAGTCTTATGTGTCTCTTTAGATTTTATGTGTGCTGTTAGATTGTCCATTAGCATATTTAGAACGCTATTTGAATGTTTATTGCCATATCTTTTACGATGTATATTAGAGCATATTTTAGAATGTATATTAGACTACTGATTGGAATGTGCCGCAATGTGTATTATAATGTCAACAGGCATTTAGAATATCATATAGTTTTCGAAGAAGTTGAATTACCCAGCGTGTTACGGTTGCAAAATACCATTATCTTTTTGTACATTCAATTCATAACTGTTAGTAAATTTTAATTGTACGCTGATGAAAAATTAACAGAGATAATTTATCGTTACCTTTATTTAGCTGTTATACTTATGGAGGGTGGGACTGAATTTGATTTCAAGATATTAGACGTTGGAAGAAAACCTTTTTCTGCAATTTTGGTTGAACGACAATTAAGCCAGAGGTAAATGAAAGTTTAAGATGTTCAATTTTGTTTAAGGTTTTATCACTCAATGAATTTGATTACTGAATTTATTCATTGTTTTTCTGTAATTTGTAAGAATAAGTTTTATATTATTATTATTGCTCTGTTAGTTGTCTGAAAATTATTTTGTTTGTGATTATTTATCTAGTGATATACTTGGTTTCCCATCAGTTAAAAGTGAGAACATCTATTAAACTTTATGGTTTACTCATCACTTGATTTCTGAATGTTAATATGTTTATTGTTTTAACTGGACATGAACAGCAAATTTTGTGATATAGTAAATACTTTATTGAGAACTGTTGACTTAGATCAGCTTTGATTGTTACTTTGTTACTTAAAAGTAACAAATGAAAAAATGCTATTAACTCATCCAGTTCTGTTTCTTAAGGATCGCAGACACATGGCAAGCTGGACATTAAGTTGTGGCTTTTATCCTTTTTAATAATATTTGATTTAAGCATTATACGAGCTTGCCCCATATAATATGTCATTAATCATTATTTTTATTACTATAGTGGTAATATATATCTTTATTAGTGGCGATAATCAAAGTCTCACTCATGCAACAAATGAAGCCACAAGAGAAAGAAAAATTTCATTGGATTCAACTGCCACTACCAGTAATACAAAGATCGGGGTAATTAGTACTTGTGCTTGTTATATTTACATTTAATTTAAAGTGAAGATATTGCCTTTAGAATGATAGTTACTAATAATCTTGCATAGGTTTACTTGGTATATGCTTAAAGCTAAATCTAAATTATCTTGATAAGCTTTTGAAGAAGGAGCATTTTGTGTAGGGATTATGTTGTGTCAAGAGCTGCGTGTTCATTTATTATTTAGTTTCTGTATTATATTAATGGTTGGACAGAGAAAGCAAATTGATTGATAATCTACTTTTATTTATTTTGTTATTTCATATAGGAACCATTAAAGCTTGAACCTACTGATGCAAATACGAATGAAAATGAAACTACTCAGGTGTGTGGCTCTAATCACATATGTAACGTAGTGCTATACTTGGTTTTATTAGTAGTCACTTCTTGAAAATATAGTCAACTAATACTGTTTAAAACTGGTTTAAAATTTGTTTTTAGCACAGTTTTGAAATGTGCTGTATATGCAAAGTTATTGTTATTATTTCTTTGGACAAATGCATCGTCTATTTACTGTTGCTTTTTTAAATTTAGGTTCTGTGTTCATGTGTTAAATGTTCTATTTTAATGTTTGTTGTTTCTATTTTCTGGATAAGATATCGGTATAAGATATTCTTGTGACGATGTGATGATAAGCAAATAAGCAATAAGCAAAAATATCCTGGTGGATTATGAATTAGATTATTATTAAACAAATGTTTACAGAGTACTATGTCTTTGTTTGTATAGACCATCCATGTAAATCTATTGTGTTCTGTAAATTAGAGCAAAATAAAAAGTATATCAGTTTTATAATGCATTTACTCTAATTATGTTATTAAATTATTGCCAATGTTTAGCAGAAGATTAAAACAGAGAAGCCAGATGGTTCAGAATCAGAAAGTGGCTCAATTTCTGATTCTGATGACGAGGATGCTGCAACAAAAAATAAATTTGACAGTAAGTTATTGGTGTTATAAAAATGGTATGCTTCATAGTGGAATTCAGCGTAGCAGTGAGATTGTCAGTAAATCTAGAATTAAAATTGGTTTTTAGAAAAGTTAATGCAGTTATTTGATGAAATTTATTATTAATTTATTCAATTTTGTATATTATTAATGTTGAGAAAATAAAAAATTATTTAATTTCTGCCTATCCTACTCACAAAACTAAGTGTCTTTTTAATGGAGATGTCATGTGTTGCAACAAAGAAATCTTATTGATTTTAACACAAATAAAAAGAATAGTTATTGATTAGTATATCATTTATTTCTCTCTATTTTTTTCAGGTCAACAAAAAGAGGGTGACAAAGAAAAATCTGAAGAACCAGAAGAAGGAGAAGAAATAGATGAACCCAAGCCTCAGGCCTTCCATAAAACTCTCTCTATATTTTTGCGCAATTTGGCTCCTTCCATTACTAAACAGGAAATTGAGGAGGTTGTTTAATTGCAATCTTAATTTGCAAATGAAAATTAAAGTTATAATTAGAAATATTTGATCATATTAATCGCATTGATGCATGCAAATTGTTGTGGCTTAAAGTTGCCTCTGTAGATGTGTTTTGTGATGATTATACGTAGAGGATTGACTTACAAATTGTACTTGGTAATTGGCATTTTGTTATGTATTAGATGTATTAAAACAATTCTGACATGAATTATTATCCAAAGCTTTAAGATATGTATTCTGATTTTCAGATACTCGAAAATATAAACTTGCTAATGATGCAGCAAGCGTTTATATTTAACACTTTTTGAAGTATGAACTCTCTTGCTGTGTATCTTGATTTATTTAACACATTTGTGCTGATGTGACATTGTATGGGATATCAGGTATGCAAACGCTACCCTGGTTTCCTTCGTGTTGCGTTACAAGACCCTCAGCGTGATAGAAAGTTTTCACGACGTGGCTGGGTGACGTTTAGTCGTAACGTTAATATCAAAGAAATCTGCTGGAATATGCAGTCTGTCAAGGTGCCTAGAGCTAAATATTATTTCTGGCAAAAGTTTTATTTATTTGTTTAAAGTTTATTTTGTAAAACTGTTTAAGGATGTTTTTAATAGAGTTTTGCTAAGAGTGCAGCAAGTATATGGAAAGATTTCTAAGGGGTACCTGATGGTTTACCAAAGGGTGCAGCGAGTGCGTTGATATTTCTGATAAAATTGCTACACCCTTTAGTAAGACGGTTTTAATTTAGACTTGGAAGATTTCCTAATTGATATGGAATTTAGTAGTGAAAGCTGATTTATTATTAATTTTATGTAGCTCTTTTCTACATCGATATAATTATTGTTCTGTATTCCGGAAAACATATTTATTGTGTCGAATAAAATATTATCTTATCCTATCTCAGGTTGTGAATGATAAAAAAATTATTTTATCTTAAGAATTATCTATCTTGAAGATTATCTTATCTTAAATATTATCTTATCATAAGATTATCTTAGGATTTTTTATCTTAAAGATTATCTTACCTTATCTTGGGATTATCTTATCTAAAGATTTTCTTATCTTATCTTAAAGATTTTCATATCTAAAGATTATTTGTATGCGTTGATTGTTGCAGATAAAGGACACAGACTTGGGTGTGATAGTCAATGCTGAATTGAAGCAGAGAATTAGAACAGTGGGAGGCATAACTTCGCATAGAAGCATTGCCAGACAAGACATCAAACATTCAGCAAAGATAATAGAGAATCTAGATAAGAGATGGAACCTCTGGGCAGAAGATAAGGACGAGAAGAAAGATAAGGAGAAAGAAGTCAAACAAGAAGTTGTTATAAATAGATTTTGTATATTTAAAGAATTTGTTGTATTGCGTTTATTTGAGAAATAAATCTATTTATTTGTCTCTCTGTCTGTCTGCATTTTTTATCTATCTTACTATCCATCTGTCTGTCTCTCTATTTACGTTATTTATCTATCTCTCTATCTACCTATTTATTTATCTATCTCTCTATCTACCTATTTATTTATCTATCTCTCTATCTACCTATTTATTTATCTATCTCTCTATC
>JAQIXG010003951.1:0-13742 GCA_034700105.1 Oconnorella tubifera | reverse complement strand
TGGGAAGTTAACATTGATAAGATTTATAAGAGAAATAATGTTGCATTAAAAGTAATTTTAAAAATATATTTTAATTTTAACATGTTATGAATTGTACTAGTAATAATTTGAACTAGAGTTCATACAAATATTTCTTTAGCTTAGGCCTACCTTTATTTGTGAAATACTCGACTATATTATATATAGATATGCTTAGATAGATATGTGTAGTTTTATGAGGTAATAACATAAATAACAGATAACATTTTATGTAATATCTTTACATATAGTAATAAATAGCTGGATTTAATTTGGCTTTATTGTATTTAATTCCAATTGAAGAAATTCAATTTCGTATTACTAGACTTCAATTTCATTTGAAAACAGACGCTATTTCTTATTCTGCGGTATTTTGGTATTTCGCTCTAGAATTGTGATATTTATTATCTATTTTGATTTATTACTGATATTTATTGATATTTAAATTTTAAAAATTCAGATATACCGGTGTTTAAAATTAAAATTGTAATTTTATGTTCGTTTGTCCTGTTTTTAAAAGTATATTTTAAAGTGGATTAATTTATGTAAACCATCTGGTATAATAGGCTTATGTAATACATCGAGCGATGAGTGAAAAAAATGCACAAATTTGATCTAAGTTCAAATATTACAAAATGAAACAACGACTGAAACATTAAATAGCATCATCATCTGACGAATCAGGAAAGCGTTTACAAGTTCTAAATATAATGATTTAAACTATTATACCACACAATGTAATAATAGATATCAGTTATACGAACAAATGCATATTTCTGATAGTAATAATTTAATAACAAGACTTTTAAATATTAAAGAAGTACTGATAAATATTTATAAATGAATAAGTCTATCCGTTGTACCTAACTTATTATACTTATTATGTTAGTAAATTCAACCTAATTAATTAACTAATTAACGTGTTAATTAATTTGTTAACATAATAACAGACTGGTAAAGTTCAGTAATTTAATTCAGTGAAAAACATTTCTATTAAAGATCAATATAGAAAGCGTACTCGAATGTGCCTTAACAATCAATTATAGTAAACATATACTCATAGCCTTGAGGCTTAATTATATAAAAATAAATAAAACATAAAAGAGGTAGCACAATTATAAATATATTATAACTTTAAACTGAAACTGGAGGTAAGTTATGAGATTCTTAATAAAAATGCATAAAAGTAATTAATAACACGACGTCAGCAGTATTTACAAGTATTCAGCTGGTTCAAGTTAGCTTAACAAACATTAATACATTAATTCAGTAGAATTCGTATTAATTATACATTTAGAGTTATATAAATACGAATATTAACGCATTAACAATCATCCAGTATTAATTATACACTTATAGCTGATTATATAAAGGACTGGCACAGCTAGTTATTATTATGAAATACAAAATTACGATAATTATTACATTTTGTTAAATATATATTTACAAATTATAATTACTATAAGCACTCACAAAAATACAAAGCATCTAGTAGCAGGGACAAATGTAACAAAGAGGGGTATGCATCACCCCCCCCCCCCCTCTTTTTAAAAAGTGCATCACGTTTTTGTAAATTTATTTGCTTTGTTTATTTATTTACACATATAAATGTATATAGGGCCTACCTTAAATGTAGTTTGGTACTATAATATTGTTAAAAGATAGTAAAAATGAGCATCGCATTTCTTTCAGTCAAAAGTTAAAAATGCATCGGTCCCTGCTTAATTGTACTTTAACTTGACAGATAAACTATAATTGTTGACCATTAATTAAATAACTATTAAGCAAATAATTACGTCTTTATTGTAAAAACATATGACTTTTATCGTCTAATAATGATTGATGGTACACGCCTATCATGTACTCTTTCATATTTTATTTTACTAGAATATTATTGAAAGGATTATAAGTTCATACACATATATATTAAATGAGTAAATTTTTATTGCATTAAATAACACTTAGATATTATATTACGTTTTGACATCATGACATGTTTAATATCAAATTGTCCTTTTCTTATTGATTCATGTCGTCATTACTAGCAAAGAACACTTAAATGTTAATAATGAAACGACAGCAGTAACTTTATCCAAATCTGGGCTAAAACTAGTTTTAAACTAGTTTTTAAAAACTAGTTTTAAACTAGTTTTTTAAAACTAGTTTTAAACTAGTTATTTGCCTTTTTAGGCAACAAACTGGTTTAAAACTAGTTTTTGCGAAGTTTTGAAGTTTAAACTAGTTTTAACTAAAAAGGCTTAATTTAGTTAAAACTATTTTTAAACTAGTTTTATCAAAAGAAGCTTTGTTAATACTAGTTTTAAACTAGTTTTAACTTAAAAGGCTTCCTTCAATCGATAATTAGATACTGTAGTACATTGTAGTAGATCATTGGATAATGTAGTAGGATACCGAGAGTAATTTTGAAGCAAAAAAAGGAGAGAATTTAATAAAGAATGGAAACATAGAAAAACATGAAAGCTGTAATACAACTAAGTCTGGCTAGACTTCTGTAGCTAGCTTCACTGGTCAATGCTGATCTTTTGGCTGAATAAATGTAAAAAATACTCTAAATACTTTAAATTTGATGCGTACTATTTATATAACGCGTTTTATCATAGACTTGTTTCTATATGAGTTAAGTCATCTTCTCAATAAATTAAAAACTTCCCTTTTTGTTAAACTATTTAAAGAAATCTTTTTTAAATAGTTTAACAATGTCTTATTCATTTTTTTTGACATCAAACTTTGAGAAAATATCACTTTTTAGAAATTAATCACTTTGATTTGATTGTATGTCAAAGATTACGATTATATCATATCGTACACTGTATCTATATAGTCACTAGGACTAAAAATATACAATGAAAAAACACTTTAATTAACTTTAATTTATTAGTATTATTGTTATTAATTATTAATTAAGCGATAATAAGAAAGCGGATATGAGACAAAATGATGACTACTACCTCGTATAACAAGTTCGATGTCATGCACTGTCACTCCCTCCGAATTCTCTGCCTCAAAGTGATACATTCTGAAATCTTGAGGATATGCTGTCGCTATCTTTAGTACCATGGTTTTATTGGTCTCCTCACTCTATCATATTACATTAAATAGATTAAATAGTTATTCTCATTTATTATTGCATTCAATATATTATTAGTTTCGAAACAATTGTAATGAACAATTGACATAAAACAATATTAACTTTAATTTTGCTTGTATTATTTTAATTGCATTGTTAGATTTTGTTAATAAAATCACATTTGAAATATATTAATCTATTAATTAAAATCACATTAGAAATCTATTAATCTATTTTAATTAATAGATTAATAGATTTCTCATTATATCATATTATTATACTATGGATACAATACGGGGTGGGCTATAAAAAAAGTGTCACAGTTAAATATTGTAATGTTGATTAATTTTATGACTGAGCGAATTACAATGTTAGATATGATTTAAAGGTCTAATCTAAGTAGTTATAGCACTGGAGATAGAACCGACAGGCTGGCTTGAACCGACAGGCTTGAAATTTCACTATAACTTACTTAGTAAACCCTGAAATTGACAGCTACATCAGAGACATCGTTTCTATAATACAATAATCTCTAGTTTAAACTTTAGTTAACTTGCTGCACCCTTTAGTAAAACGATTAAATCAACAACTTGAGATTAAAGTTTTAAAACGCTCACAGTATTGTAAAGCCTGCCAGCATGAGATCCATAATCGTTCCCAGCATTGATCGTTTTGTTGATAGAAAGTATTTTATAATGAAACCTAGCTTTAGTTACAGGAGGTAGGGCTATGACAGTGCATTTGATCTGAACGTTGTGCTCCCTCATCGAAGCCTGGGATCGATTCTCGCACAAAAACTTCGGACGAACTTAGTAGAAAAAGCGTAAAAACGACACCTTTTTATCACAAGATATCGATAATATAAATTATAGCATTTGTTTAAAAATTATAATTTAACCGAATTCCGAAAAGTTTCTGCAATGTAACTGCATGAATTGAATATAAAATTGGATTATTTATCTTTATTGAAAACTATCATTTATGTGATTGCATTTAATGCAATAATAAGTTAACACACGAAATCTATAGGCTATTCCTAATTTCAATATTTAGTTAATTATTATACGATAGTAAGTAAGCTAATTAGTATAGTTGACCTAATTAAGGTAATTAGTATTTATAAATCATAATTAACTCCTCTCTCTAACTCTTTCAAATTATTCTGGACATAGTCATATAATTATTCTGGAAGTGATTTTAGTTAAAATTGAAGATCATTGATTGATTGATTAATTGATTGATTGATTGACACTTCAAATCATTTATATAATTACACACCATATAAATACACAGCTTCAAAAATTATACTTTCAACTATTTCTATAATCGTTCACTTACATCCCAGTAGACTGATGTTAATTGACGCCGACACTGGAGGGAACCACTCATTCCCCGCCCCTTCATGCCCCGCCCCTTGCCCCGTCATATTCCCATGATGTCCATTCCCCTGCACCTGTGCCACACACTTCAAACTTCTCCCGCTAAAAGTGTACCCAATCCGTAGCGCATCGTTATAATAGTCCACCACGTAGTACCTACTTCTCAGGGCTCCCTCGTTCACTTCCTGGGACCTCTCCTTGAACTCCCCCGTGATGTCCCTGTCCCCTATGAGGACCCTCACGTGGGGTTTGGGATAACTGCCGTTGACGCGACAGTTAAACTTTCTCACTTCATTTTCTCTGAAGAGAGTGCTTTGATCTTTGCTGTAGGCGACAGCGTGTGTGTTATCGAGATCCATAGACGATAGACGGACTGAATCTATCTGGGCTGTGCAATAAAATAGATTACTTATCACAATTAATTTTTTTATGCAAGAAATCTGGAATTATTTTGAAAACCTCTAACGCTGAACGCATGATTTCAATTCACATTTTTTTGTCAGAAATTCAGAATCAGGTAATTTGTCCAATGTTGTTGTATATATATTATGTAATAAAACTGTATTATCTATAGATAATAAAGAGTATAAAAAGATAAGAATTCACTTTGATTATCTAGATAATAAAGCAGTAAAAGATAAGAAGATGATTCAATTTGGTTTTCTAGCTTTTTTTAGTCAAATTTTGTGTGACTTTAAACTTTAAAGTTGAATGTTGTGATTATGCATTGTTAAAAAAGGTATCACTTGTAAGTAAGCTTATAATCTTTCAAATTTATTATTATTCAAATGTAAGTTACTATCAATTTGTATTATTAATTACAAATTAATTAAACTTATCAACAATTAGAGGCCTACCCAAAACGACTAGTTTTCTAAACACCTCTATGTTCTGATTAGGGATTCTGCAGCCAATATCACCGCTGTCAACACCTTGTGCGTCTGCAGAAATAAAAGCAATTTAATTAATACAATTTAGAATTACATATTCAAATATACTATTTGTGAATCATTCAAATGATTGAATGGCTGCACGATTCATTAACTGATTGAATAACTGACTGACTGAATGACTTAATATTCAAGTTACTAATAATTAATTGTCATTAGAATACGACTATTCGTATTCGCATTCGGCCGAATAATCATTCACTATTCACTATTCACGAGTCACTATTCGTATTCGGCCCTAGTTAAATCTAATATTCGAGATAACAAATAAAATGTTAGATCACAAAATTCGATTTTCATTTTTATTTCAATTAGTAGATCAATCTAAGCTTGTAAATTATAGTTAAACACTAACATATTTTAAATATTAACATATTTATCTAACATAATTGTATTTTTTTGTTTTTATTAAGTAAATAAACTATTTACATACTTTTAATAGTCAGCGTAAAAACAAAGTCATTCAATTGTTTATTCGCATCCTGATGTACCGAATACCTTCCAACTTTCCTAAACTCTTCGTTTAAATGACTACTTATTCCTATTTCTTGTTCTTCATTCCCCACTTTCTTAACCCAGTACAGCAGCACTGCTGAGTTGAGATGATTGGTCACGTGACAGGTTGCGGACACTGTGTCGCCTTGGCGGACGTGAGAGACGGACATCCGCATGTTGATCGTGTATTGCGTGCGGACGACTAACAAAGTCAGTAGCTTATAAAATGAATATACGTAAGGTTTATATTTATTATAACGTAACGTATATTATTTATCGTAATGTCAGTATACGTAATGTATATTTATTATAACGTAACGTTTATATTTATTATTATAATGTTATATTACGATGTTTTAAAGTTTTATTTGAACGTTTAAAAAGGTGTTGTTTTAAAATGTACCTAACTTGATATTAATTAAGAAACTTTATAATATATTCTGTTATAAATATTTGAGTAAAATCAAAAATATGTAACTTCTATTTATAAGGCTCGTTAGAGAAGTGGTTAGAGCGCTACATGGACTCAAACACGACAGGTGCAGGTTCGAATCCCGGATAGCTTACTATTTCTCTAACTTTCTGCACCCTTTAGTAAAATCCTCGATACTTAAATTGAGAGCACTGTAACAGTATTAAAGAATATTTACAAATTTAAGATATTGTAAATAGATCTAAGCATACTATAATAATAGATAATTAAATATTTAGATAACTAAATATTTAGATAAATAAGGCCTACATTAGAGGAAAATCAATTCATTAACATAAGATAAGTACTGGAA
Source organism: Oconnorella tubifera (assembly GCA_034700105.1). Lineage (NCBI taxonomy): Eukaryota > Metazoa > Annelida > Clitellata > Enchytraeida > Enchytraeidae > Oconnorella > Oconnorella tubifera. Next base: position 7,027 of record JAQIXG010003951.1, on the reverse strand, counting down.
TTAAAGAGCTTCATTATTTAAACCAGATTATTATTACTTAAATTTATATTATAAAAATATTCAGTCTACCTGATGCAAATATCACGAAGACTGCAAGTATCAATAGAATTCTTTCCATTTTAAGTATTTAAAACAAGAAAATATCAGAATTAAATATTATTCTATTTGAAATGAAGCTGCAATGAAAGTCAAAGTGCTGCGATCATTGATGAATGACAGCTGCTGCGAGACAGCAGTGCCTAGAAACAACAGCTGCGGTCTCGCGGTAGCTGCAGGAAATAGATTATGCATCCAGGATGCGACAAATAAATATTTTATAATTAAATCAAGTTGAAACATAGTTTTGTAGTCGTTTGAATTACTGTATACAAAAATTGTAGCCTAGACGGATTGCGTGACAGCTGTCGAGCAGCTTATTGACGTTTATTTACAGCAGTTTGCTCAGCTGCCCGGCTGCTCACCAACAGCCGCTATTAAACTGTTGCTGTACCATTAAACAAGCAGCTGTTTAATGCAGTTTTCCGTCAATGTTGATTTAGCTGAACAGCTTGCAATACTGTTGACTCTATCCGCTGTACAGAAGCAATATTGATGCTTTATAAATAAAGGTCATCAATATATGTATTATCCTAACGAAGAATAAGTAGTAAATTGAACTTTGATGAATAATATATTAACGATATTTACCCACCCCCCCCCCATCCCTCCCCTTATAGACTCTTCATAGCAGCATTTACGTTAAAATTTTTCTATTTTTCAATATGATTGATTCTTTTTTATATTAAAAGGAAACACATGTTTGCTATTATTTGCATAAATAATCAACTCATTATCCTGCATATCCGTTCATCCACAATGATCCAGTGCAGTCTACATGGATCATTGAACATCCATCAATCCATAATTGAGATTAAAAAAGAGATCGTTATTGAAATTGCGTTGATGTTGTCGATTTTCGGATAATGAATAATTGTTTGATATTTATATAAATTTATCTAGAGCTTTTCTCAAACAATAGTAAACTGATTTGTTTAATCCAGCAAACAACAATAAGTTATAGGATAAAATGTTGATGATTTTCGTAAAATTAACTTTGATTAATCATTGACTGGCGAGATAAATAAATCATCACTTATCGATTTAAAGAAACAAATATAACCATATTTTTTTCATATTAGTGCTAAAGATGACTTTAATAATAATAATTTACTAATTAAAAGTTAGCTTTGAATAATGTTAAAGATGAAAATGAAACATTTCTTGAAGGCCAACTTGAATGTCAACTGTATAAAGTAAACAAACATAATATTTATTTTTGTACAATTATTTATTATTTAATAATAAATAATTTTTATGCAATTAGACCCTAATACTTTTTCGTATATTATGGAAGTAGCTTGAATGATTAATAATAATAATGACGACAGATAAAGTTATAATAAAGCCTTTATATTTATATCGTCATCTTCTAAGACGAATAAGGGTACTACCTGAGAATTCACAACCTTACTATAAAAACTATGTCAGACAGGTTGGTATATATTTGGCTCGGGTCATTCTATTGTTTATAATAGCCATTTCGAACCAAAATTAAACGCAAGTTGTAAATTTGTTAACTGAGGAATTATTCAATAATGATGGCACCCTTCATTGTGTAGCTTTAAAGTGTTGATTTATTGTTATAAAATGGTTTAAAACATTATTGAGTTATTAAGTTGATATATCACTATATTGATAACTTAAACTTATAATAAATTGCATAATAATACTGAATGCTATCCTCTTAACGAGCTAATAAACTGTGTGACAAAATTGAGAGAAAATGTAACTTGTTGTTTTGACGTGTAAACAAAAATAAGATAAAATGTTTACATTTTTCAAGTGCTTTTTTCTACCCTCTACTGAGTCTAGTTGTAATTTATTTCAGGGTTTCAATAGTCACAAGGATGAGACGGACTCAGAAAGAATTCAACAAATCATTAATAGAGCCACGGAGGATGCAGAGTGGATTGTTAAAAAGGTTCCAATTTATTTCTATACTATAGGATAATATGATCTGTCTATCTATCTGTCTGACTGTATATATCTATGCTTATTTACCTTTCTATTTATCTGTCTGTTGATCTGTGTGTATGTATATCGGTTTGTTTGTCTATCTGTGAAAGTCTGTCTGTATATCTGGATAGCTGGCTGACTGGCTGTCTCGGTCTGCCTGCCTGTCTCTCTGTCTGTCTGGATGTATGTGTCACTGTTTATTTGTCTGTCCTCCATGTGTCTCCCTATCTGGATAGCTGTCTGTCTGAGTGCCTTCCTGTCTGTTTGTCTGTCATTGTTTATTATTTAGTTTAATTGAAACTATCGTATAGTTGTGTCTTACTTGCATTGTTTTGTTTGTTTCAGTACACACAGAAGTCAAGCTGACACTTTTTATCTATGAGACATTTATAAGACAGTTTATTAACGAGACATTTATAAAACTTATTTCTGTAAATTATCGAATGTACAATTACAATGTGTTTGTTAAAAATGCTATCGCTGTTTCTCAACTAGTTTGAATTGAAATTATAGTCTACTTTCATTCTATTATGACATTAACAACTGAAATAAATAGATTTTGTTTCTCTCTGTAACTATATGTTACTTAGAAAGATTAAAATGTTTTGTACATTGCCTGATTTTGTCTAATCAAAGAAAATATTAATCTATCATCATTATAACCAAAGATTTTTAAAAAGAGCTCAATGTTAAATAGTAACGTAGACGAAATTAATTGGCCAATTAGATGATAAGAACATACTATTTAACAATTTTAATGTATTTACTCGCCGCTCATTGGACAGATTTTGTCTGATCCTAGGTAGGATTTAACTCTAGTTATATGTGAGTCATTATCACGTGTAAACAAAACGACGTAAAAAAATTAAAATAAGATTTTGTTTATTAATTAACTAATTAATTAATTAGCCAATTAATTAATTAATTAGAATACTAATTGAGCTAATTATCAATAATGGCAACCTGTCAGGATCTGTCCAAGTGTTGTCTGACTGTTGTAAATGCTATATTCCTGGTAGGCATCTAGCTTATATTCTACTGCGTTTTTACTTATTTATTTTTCCTAATTTATTTATTTCTTTATTAAAATTTATTTATTTGTTAGAGACGTGAGTGTGGAAATGATATGTTATAAATTTATTCTATGTTTTAATTGAATACAAATTCATTTAGAATTTTTTGTGCGCCACTTGTGATCTAATTTCGATCTTAGTTTTGTCTTGTAATCTTTTTTCATGTTGTACCCTTCTCCCAAGCCTACAGTGTTTATTCTTATTCTCCGATCTTTCATTATTTACCCGTCTCTGAAGCCAATAGTACTTCATTACTTCTGATTCTTCATCCTGATGTACCCTTTTCCCAAACTTACAATTTAACCTCTTATTTCTCATCTTTCTTCTGTACCCTTCACCCAGGCCTGTTTATTTCCAGCTGGTAGGTGCGGGGCTGGTATTCCTTGGTTCGTTTATATTCCACCAGTACACTAAGTATGGTTATGAATGGCTGTCTCTGAGTACTGCTCTTTTGCCTGCTGTTATACTACTCGCTGTTGGTATACTTGCTTTCTTGCTTGGACTCTTTGGCTGCATCGCTGCGTTTAAAAATCAAAAGTTCATCACAGGAATTGTGAGTTTAAAATTACAGTTTATTTTTTTATAACGATTACAAAATGAGTAAAATTATTATTTTTATATACTAGAAGTATGCTAAGAGATTATCTGTTGAGTGCAGGAAGTGAAATATTTTGCTAAATTGCTGCACCCTTTAGTAAGGTGCTTTAATTGTAATCACTCTGTAATAAGAATTAAAAGAAAATAAAACAAGAACAGTAATAATTAAAAAAAGGAAGAAAATGATTCCATATATGTAGCAAAAACTTGATCCATAGATTTTTTTGATGAGTTTTGCATTAACTGGATAAATGTACTAAAATGGATATTATATTGACATTTAAATAAACCCTATTCTTATCATCTTTTTATTATTGTTTTAGTTCTTTACCCTACTGTTGTTGATCTTTATTGGACTCGTTGCTGGATCTTTGCTGAGTTACTTGTACAGTAGAAATATAGACGTAGCTGTGCACGATGCTATGGTGGAAGGGTTACAGAAATATGACCTCAATAAAGTTATAACGGAAGAGATTGACTTATTTCAATCTACTGTGTGTAATATTACTCTTTAATAATACTTTAATATTACTTGGTAATAAAATAGAGTAGTGAGTATTTAAAGTAATAAAAAGTGAAGAATTTCTTTAAGGAAATAACTAAGAGGTATTTATATTATTATATTAAATTCTAGATATTTTCATTTAGAAGATTTTTAATATTTAAAATCGTGGCTTTCCCGGGATTTGAACCCACAATCTTTTAATTGATTGATTAACATTCTACCGATTAATCTACTTCTCTGTTAGCTTCTTTGCTATATTATAGATAATTAAATAATTTTCTTTCATTCGCCAGGTGGAGTGTTGCGGTGTAAACAACTACACTGATTGGCTAGAGACCCCTTGGTATAAGAACCAATCAGAAGCAAGCCACGCCTACCCTGAGTCATGCTGTTCTAATTATAGCTGCACTTATTTCAATAATGATACAATGATGATGATGCATTATAATGATACAAATCTGTTCACAGAGGTTCAGCTTTTTGTATTTTATTTTTATTGAAGAACAAATCAATAGTTAAATTTTAATCCCGCACCCTTATTCAATTCGAAATCCCCCTTGAAGTAGAAAGTTGTAAGTCATTCACTCTCTCCCCCCCCTCTGAGGAAAGGGCATTTTTGTTTACGGGCTAAATTTATAATTTGATGCAAATTTCTGTAGCGTAAAGTAAAACTTCTGTAAAGTAAAGTCAATATACTTTATTATATCTCATTGAAGTGCAATTTTATAATTTATTATAACTTATAACGGAAAATTTGTTGCTATATTATAGTGACTTGTGCCTTGTCATAGAAAAATTGTGTCTAATTCGTCGTAATTTACTACGACTCTAAACTGAAATAGTGTAGAACTAAAACGTAATTTATATAGTTTTTAAAACGTATTTATATAGTTGATATTATCCGGCTTTGCGATGATTAATTGTAAGTTTTGATTACAATGCAGGGTTGTTACAGTAAAATGAAACACGAGTTTTACCAACATTTGATCATAATAGCTTCATGTGCAGGGGGCTTTGCTCTTATGCTGGTCGGTTGTTTTGAATTTAGCGATTTCATTTGTCAATTTTAGCAATTTTATTTATTAGATTTTAGAATTAAACTGCTCAGTGATTATAGTCACGGGAAGTGAAAGTTTAAAGTTAGTCTTGAAGGAAATATTGAAGTTAAACTTTAGCGGATAATTTCACGGTATCAATCCGGTATATAATTTGGTATACAGCTACGTCTGAGACATCGTTCTGATAATACGGTAATTCAGACATTAAAACTTACTTTAATCAGTAACTAAATTAAGTTTGTGACTAATTGCTGAGTTAAATGTCTTCAGTGAATTAAAACTATTTATCTATTAAACATTTATCTAAATCGGAAATCTTATCTAATCTTTGTCAAAACTTTCTTTTATTATCTCCTTTTTTATTATATCTTATGTTTGTATTATATTTTATCTTTCACAGTTGATAGGAATGATCTTTAGCTGCGTTCTACTGCTAAGCAAACGTCAACAGTTGTCTCGAGACATACCGTACATTGGTCTGCCTGATCCTGATAGTATGAGAGTCTAGAACGGCATATATAAATCAAATGTTCTAATCAGTTGATCTAAGACATCAGTTATTAGAACTATTCTATGTTCTAATAAAATGTTAAATCGAATCAAAATGTTCTAAGTGACCTCAGTTTATTAGAACAATTCAATGTTCTAATGAAATGTTCTAATCGACATCAATTATTAGAACTATGCAATGTTCTATTGAAATGTTCTAATTGGCATTTATTTTTAAAACTATTCAATGCTCTAAACATATTGTTCTAAATGACATCAGTTATATTATTAAATTTTGATCTTTTTAATTTTCACAGCTGATAATAGTCTATTTTATATACTTTTTTTATATTGAATTATTTAATAATCATCGTTTAAATGTTGCTTAAATATAAATAATGTATAATTATGTAATTAATTGATAGATTTTATTTCCTTTTGCTCACTCATCGTGTGTTTTAAATAATTATGCATAAGTATATTATTATTTAGTTATTATTAACAAATTATGCAGTCAATGTTGAATTTTTATTCATGTAGTAATATATTTTTCAGTTTTAATTATGAATCTCAGTAAATATATATCTTGTCAATTTAAATAGCGTTTGCATTTATAATCGTATTTTGAATAAAACTCATATATTCTTGTATATTGCTATATTTCACAGCAATTACAGCGCTCAAATCATTATACTGGCATATGAATGCTCTTATTGATTAAGTTTATGGTTTAATTTGATACGTTATTTGCTTGTTTTATTTGAAATTTATTAAAAGAGTTTGTTTAATATTGTAAGTTTTATTATTTATTTAAGCTTGGTTAAAGACTAGATAGCTAACTTTTTTAAAATTCATAATATGTCACTTAAATTGTTTTATTATGCTAGGTTTTATGGATTGAGACAGTACAAAGGCAAAAAGTTTAACAGTAAGCACTAACTTTGACTATAGTTCGTTTAGCTATCAAAAATATACGATGCAAACAATCAACATAATTTATTCTGCAATACATTTACTACCTAGTGTTTGCTGCGCCCTTTAGCGAAATGGTGCAGAAAGGGTGCAGCCCTTCGACAACGCTTTTCGACGCTTCTTTAAAATTTTAAGGAAAAAAATTGTTAAATTATTTCAACTTCTTTGTTGAATGTTGTCCTAAATGTTGACTTTTCGCGCTTAATTTTTTCAAATAAAATAAAATAAAAATACTTTTTTGCCTAATTTTACCTAATTTATATTTATAATAAGAAAAT
>JAQIXG010003950.1:0-13742 GCA_034700105.1 Oconnorella tubifera | reverse complement strand
ATAATGAATTAAATTGGATATTTATGCTAATTAGGAATATTGTATAGGGATGATAATTATTATAATAATATATAATTATGGTAATTTATAATAAATAATTAGTTGTCGTGTACTAATTTATGATAGACTTTCACTTAATTATATTAAAGCTTTTTAAGTTACCTAATTAATTCATTTAAAAGTTAATTAATCTAGTAAAGTTGCTGTTAATTTATAATTGTACTTGGTTTATAAATTAACTAACTAACTGTTATTATATTAATTTGTGTTAAATATTATTATTTTCAGAATCACATTAGTTCAGTCTTCATCTTGATTGGAATATAAATATCAAAGTATACTCGTAGTTTCACATTCAGGTAAACATAATTTAAGTGTTGTAATAAAACCTTAAATGAGAAAATTGAATTACAGAATTATAGTCATAGAATGCAGACTAAATTTCGAATTTAGTCTAAAATAGTTTCTTTCAACATATGTGAGCATTTGGTTAGTAATTATATTTAATACATTTTCTTAACGACGACAGTTGTTGTATATTTTAATTTTTATCATTTTTGCTTTTGTTCATTTTCGCAATTGTCAATATTTGAGTCTTAAATATGAATAATTTTAATTGAAATTAACCACATTTTAAAATATAAAAGTAATAATGTTTATATAAATACGGAACGTTAATAGTTTGAACAAACATTGCAAATAGAAACTTGCTTGACGGAAGTTGAAGAATGTTAAAGAGTTAGAAATGTTAGAAGTGTTATTTTGTTTATTATAATTCTATGTTTTAACTGAGGAAAACTTCATTTAATAGTAGTAAATATAAATTCTAATTTTACTGTACAACCCGGTGCAGTAAATGTGTCTTATATCAAATAACTAGAGTATTTTTACAAGAAACTTATAATATAATATTCTTTTAAAAAATGTTGGTTATATGTTAATGTCTGCAATTATCTCTCTCAATTGCGAAAAATATCATTGACGTATAATTGTTATTGCTAGTTGTTTGTACTGCTGTCTTAAAAAACAGCTTCAAAAATGTATAGTTTCAGTTTTCATATAATTTCATGTACATCATAAATATGTGTTTTCTATATATCTGTTAAATGATTAGTATTACGTGACTGTAAACAAATGATGATTACATAAAGTCAATATAGAACACATTTTTCTCATGACCAATAATTATAACAGTTAGTAATTATATAATATTTACATATATTTCAATATTCTATCTTCTAATATGTAAAATAGATTTTTGTATATTAATTATAATTATTAATTGGTCTTCTATGTTGCTTAGAGACTTTTGAAGGTTGATATATACATATACATCAAATATATCACATGCGTTTTTATCTAATGTATTTTTAATTAAAAAGTATGTGATTTATATTTTGTAATATTTTAATATATTTGTGATGAAAAATATGAATTATTGGTTATTATATTTGATTTACTGTTAGTTTTTGTTAATACGATAGAGCCTTTTGTTTGGTTGATTAAAACTGTATTTAACGCAGCATATTTGCATTTTGTCTATCCTATATCTATTGACAATGTCATAGTGTTTTTTGTCCGCGTTATTTACCATTATATAACAATGGAAGTGTTTTAAAGAATATTCTTTGTTGCATCTTTTGTTGCTACTTATCCAAAGCGACGCAATGGCCCTTAGTGTCTAGTTGTATTGTATGTTGGTTATTTACTGGTTATAGAATGATTATTGTCGGTTGTGTATAGTGATTAGTTAATGGTTACGTGTAATTATTCTATACTGTTTATTATTTGAATTATAATCACAGAGTATTTATATAATTTAAGTGTTAACATTCATTAGTTTATTTGCTGTTTCATTAATAAATAAATTAGCTGATCAATATATAGCAAGTATTTTGAAACGGAATGAATATTATATTATACATAACAAATATATTATATATAATTTTTAACTGTCTTGTGTAAATAATAAGTAAGTCTGTTATATATTTTAACTTATAAGCACATATGTTAATATTTTGTTACAACTTTTGAATCAGTCTTTCTTAATAGCATAGGATGTTATTTATTTTCATGTTAATCTGTTTTTAATGTTAAATAAATTATATCTGGTCCTTAATTAGCAGCATTTATAGACCTTCGATTGTACTGAACATTATCGTTAGCATAAATTATATAGGCGGGCTTATCTTAATAAATTGCTATTATCATTAAGTGTTGATTAATTAATCATAGGTAATCCTTTTGAATAATTAATCAGTATACTGATTTGAATTTGTCAAGTTATCATAATTATTGTTAATAATTGATTACTTTCATGATGCATAGACGTCATAACAGAAGTTTTATCTGAGTGAGTTGTTTTAAGTGTACCCCTGTAATAAATAATTAAATATTATCAGTTTTAATATACATGTAGTTGTTCTTGAAATAATTTGAACTGAAATTAAACTGGGCGTAATATTAGATTAGTACTTGTATAAATACTTACAGTTATCACAAACTCAGATCTAGTACCATGAGATCTTTTGTTGTCACCTTGCACCGATTGAAACTCTTGGTATTATAGTATTTTAAATGATTTATATATTTTTGTGATTTTTGGTGATTGATATGAAGTGGACATTGAAGTAAGACTATTTTAAAACAATTTCAGTAATTTTTTGACATATTGATTTACAAATTGATCGATTTAGGTAGAATACTTTATCATGGATCATTAATTAATCAAGGATGATCTATTTGAAAGATAGTATTAGGAAGATTTTATTTGTTGTTTGTAACGACTTTTAAAATATTTTTTGTTTTGAAATAATTTTTATAATACAGCATACTCTGTCAAAATTGATTATATATATTTTACGTTAGGTAATTTTTAAACTACAGCATATACTCTGCCTAAATTGATTATATAGAATTTTTAAAGTTTTAATATCGTGTATTGTTTATACATTTAGGTAAGTTTAATGATTTATTAAGATATTTTTAAATAAATATAAATTCAACAATACATTTTATATGTTCATTAGATATAAGCCTAATTTGAAATATAACGCAAACATATTTCTAAATTTGCTTTTAACATTTATAGCGGTATTTTAAGATTATATTTTCATCTAAGACATTGCAAAATTGTCTAATATTGTAAATAAAGGAGTATACCTTAATTAAACAATAAACAAAAGTATAAGAAATGCATAAAAGTAGTAAAATTGAGTGCTTGCAATAGTCTGTATGTATTCTGTTTTGTGTGGATCTTGTTATTGTTTTAATTGTGAAGAAATATTTACAGATTGATGTGTGGGCAATCTCTGTTTCTTGCCAAGTTTTGATGCCTACATTTGTTGTTATAATTAAAAACTACTAAAGCTTCTGTTGTTGGAATTTTCCTGTAGAATGTTGTAACTAGAAAAGAACTCAAAATTCATATTTTTATTTTGAATCAAGTTTAATTGAATGTTGAATTTAAGAGTAAGAGTAAAGAGTATATGTTTTAGACTTTTACAAGATAGGCCAATAGTAATATGATTAAAATTCTTTCCTTATAAATCCTTATAATTAGGCATCTTGTAAGATTGCTTTAAGTTTTTTATATAATCTTGTAATTTGATTACATCAAGTCATGTTGCTCATATTATTCTATGTCTTTTATTGCTTGAATTATAATTTTCAGCAGTCTTCTTTGTATTGATTTATTTTAACATATTTGATAACTTTGTCTTGTAATACTAATCATGATTAACAAGTGTAGTTAGGTATTATTTGGGACGTTTCGTCAAAGAATGAATATCTTTGACTTTTTGTTAAAGATATTTGTTAGGTTTAGGGTGAGGGTTAGGTTTTGGGTTAGGGTTAGATTTAGGGTGAGGTTTAGGTTTAAGGTTAGGTTTAAGAGTTATAAGAATCGTCCATTATAAAAATAGTTTCTGAAGAACAGTCCATTAACGATTCGTCCTAGAACCATTATTTGTACAATACATTATTGTTGTAATAAATATATAATATAATAATGTTAATATTAAAACATATAATAGATTTCAAATTTTTCAAAGTTTCCAAGTGTTAAAATTAGTAAGACTATTTTATATATATATATGTTCTTCTTTAAGGATATACTCTAGGTACGAATCAGTATTTTATTGAGCACTCGATAATATACTGTATAAACATATATTTATAAGCACTAGGTGTAATACACTGTGTGTTATAAGGGAGTGCTCCGAGGTATGACACTGAGTTCGAGTCAATTAGAAACTTTAACAAAAAACTTCACATTGTCACATATTTTCAGACTCATTATTTGAAATCTCTCTTTACTTGAATGGGTTATTGTGAATCATTACTCCTACACTTTTTGTAGCATCTTTTTGTATAGCATTGCCCAAAACCAATGAGTAGGGCCATTGTTATATTTGCTCTTGATGTTTTATTATTAATGTGTCTTATATAATAAAAAAGCTTATTGGAGTCGGATCAGTTACTAAGTTTGCTATTTTACTGGTTTAAGTTGGGACTTTGTTTAAGGGTTATCTTCTCTGTTTTGATTTAGATTTAAATTTAAATTATGAATTTTATTCTGTGAGTATTATCCTGATTTGTAGTGGTATGTTTTTCTTTTGATATTTAGCATAACAATTATATTATTAATATCACTGTAATGTTACTTATTATTAGGTCCTGTTACTTTTTGGTATTAAATGAATTGAATTATTGGACAAAGTAAACAGTAATATAATTTACATTGAATGATATTAATGTTTATGATACATATTAGACTATTACAGCAATTACTTAAAATATATTACATGTATTTATCAATGACTTTAAACTAATTGTTGATATGTAACGTAATTATCAGTAGTCAAACATATTAATACTGTAGAATCTTCTGATTTATTCTCTCCACACTCATTTAATGATTTCTTTTTTATATTTTTGTATTTTTATGTTTTTCTTTCAATCAATATTGTTTTGATTAGTGACCTTAATGAGCCTATCAAATACAGACGACTGTTATTGAGTCTGAACAGTTGGGTGCGTTGGATATTGATTAGAAATTGCTGCTTCACCTTGAATATGACCAGAATTTAAAGTAATGTTAAGTTGATAGTTGAATAATGTTGTATTAATGAAAATTTAATGAAATTTATGTTTGCTGTTTGTATATGAATATGTTAGTGTTGTTGGCCAGTATATAGTTTCTGTCATAACATAGGATTTATTTTAGATTTAATATTATGGTAATTTAATTTACCATAATATTATTTCTATTAAATTAACAGAAGTTATTTCTATTAATTTGCTCTGAATTTTATTTTAAATCATTTAGTTTGGTCGATTCATTTAGCTTGACTCTTCTTTATGACAATTAGGTTAAATGTAACTAGATTGAACAAAATGTTTAAATGTGTATTTAAGTGTTTAATTATTATTTTGATACATTATATTTTTATTGATACATTAATTATTATTTTGATACATTATATTTTTAAATACAGTACTAATGAAATTTTCCAGACATTTCCAGTTTGAGAATAATTATGGGTGAAATGTTCAAGGGCAAACTTTAAGAAACTTTTTATAATCTATATAGTTGAGATTGTAATGATTTCGTTTCAATAGAAAATTATTATATTTATATATATGTAATATTACTGATATATATAATATTAGGATATATCCAGCAGCTTTTATATGAAGCTATATTTTTCCCACGGCGAAGCCTATTTTAGTGCATGGGAATAATTGATTCTCTTCTTGATGGAATAAGATAAACGCTTCGAGATGTTTCTTCAATGTCTAAAAACATTAAATATGTTTTATGTTTCAGTAGGTCTTTAATCATATAGTTAATTTTCTGATAAAGTTCAATCAATACTTGTGCTGTATATATTTATATATTGTTAGTTCAATGATTACAGTATAAAACGTCTAGCACGTTTTCTTCTACAACGGTGTTAGTGTGTAGTATTAAAATCCACATCAAGCTGATGCATAAGAGTAGAATTTAAGAATCATTACGTTAATGTTGTAAACATTTTTAATTTTAAAAATCATTTTCAATCAGGATTTTTTTCTTATTATGGTAAAACTTATAATCTATTCCGAAAAAACGTAATGATACTATTTGTGACTGAAAAGAAATAAATTATTACGATTTTGTATTTGAAAATTTAAAAATCTTGTAATTTTTATAAATGTATTAGTTCGATACAATACTACGTGTTTATGATCAGCGACATACAATATCTAGTTATATGTAGTGTCTCTTTTTCTTGTAAAAATCGAGAGAATAATTTGGTTTTTCATCGAGTATTATTTCTATCTCAGGAAGGATTAGATCTGCGTGAAGATTCAAGCGATCAGCAAACGAGAGATGATATTTTATTTGCTGGGATGAATCGAATCAATCATCTCATTTCTAGCTATCAGCAAAGGGTACGCTTTTATTGATTCATATTTCTCTTCTTTTTATATTTCTAGTTTATTTTTGTTGTTTTTATTTCGCTGCTTTTATTATATCCTATAGGGAGTAAGTAAAATTTCATGCGTTGTCTATTTTTTGTTCGGATTTTTTCAAAAAAATTCGATCTATTTTTTAATTATTATGCGATTTACTGGCTTAATTTGGAAAGATGTTTTGCCTTTGATTTAGTAGTTTATTTAATTGAATTTAGTAACCCGATTAATTTTAGAATATTATCCATTAATTAAATATTAAAAATTGAATTTGTATAAGTATACTGTTAGGTTAGTTTGCATAGAGTTACTAGACAGAAAATAATAAGAAAAATCTCTTACTTTCTAATTGATCTGTAATTGTATTCGGAGCATGATTTTGTATATAAATGAATGCTTTTGCGTAGACAGACCGATCTGTATTAATGCACAGCAGTTTCTATACAAGTCAATATTTTTATATCGATTCAGCAGTATCCAGTGTTTTTTACATGATATTATATTGCTGAATCATGCTTTAATATAGACTTGACATTAAATGATGATCTAAGCTTTTTTAATAACAACAGCTTTACAATCAATACTACTGTTGAAAACAAATGTGGTTTATAATAAATCTTTTTAATATGATTTTGGTGTATAATAATAAAGATCTTTTTACTAGATTGGCTGATTAATGCATAGCAAAAATGATGTTTAAATTTAAATATATGATAAGTATTAACTTATAAATGTATTAATGAAGCATAGTGTATATATATTATTCGAATTGGAAATGCAAGTAAGAGCAGTATTTGACCATATATGTAGATTACTCGAATAATATAAAAGAGGTATCTTTAATTATTTATACATTTATAAATATGCAATGAAATTACAAATTGATTTAGCCTTAATTATAATGCAATTGCAACCAGTCATTATTTATAAAAGTACTGAAGGGGGCTGACAATCTATATCCCCCGTCCCCTCCATTGCATTTGGATAATTGATAAAATATTTACTAGCATATTTTTATGCCTTTATAAAACTCAATTGATAACGTGTTCGAACTATGCATGTTTTAGATATGTTTTAAAATATGTTTTATCCAAGATAAGTGCTTCACTCTCTGATGAAGTTTTGACTGCTGTTGATTCTTGTAAAGTTGCTCAAGTTATGCATGTATGAACAAGAATATTTGTAAATAGGTAATAGTTATTAGTTTTCGCATGTAATTGACTGATTGTTTTTTTATTTGTTTCACAGATTGGTAAATATGACAAGCAGATTTGGGAGCAGTCAGTTGAACAAGAGGTTCACAAGGTGTGATATAGAATTTACAATTGTAATGATTTTTTAATGTTTGTGTAGTTTTGGAAGTTATTATAGTAGTACGATAATTCGATAATTCATCTACAGACTTTTATCTATAACAGTTTGTCTACGGACATTGACATTTAGTCTATTACAACATTATTGTAATGGTTAGGGGTGGACAAAATCAAATGTCTGTAGACAAAGCGATAGAGACAAAAGATTGTAGATGAGTTGTCAGTGAACATTTAATGTATAGTTAGTCTTAAGCGTTCTATTTTTTGAGTTTAGGATTGCAAAGTAATGTTCAAAGTTAGCTAGTTGAGAATTGTGAATATTGTTGATGAGTTCAAGACATTTAATTGATTTTCTGCACTTTAGTAAGATGCTTAATGATCGTTGCATCTTCTTAAGTTCTTACACTGACAGTTATCAAGACATCAAATTAAATTTGATCTAAAGTTTACTTTATAAGGAATGTAATTTTAAAAGTTATTTAATTTAGTAAGTCAATTTAAAGTCAATTTAGAGTTAATCTGCGGTTAATCTGTAGTTTATCCGTAGTCAAATTATAGTCTAATTATACTCAAATTAGAGTCAAATTAGTCAAATGTAAGTTGTGTTACCGATTATATTACTTATTAATAATTTTTTCTGTGGGATTTGAAGTGACCAGAAATTAATGAAAGAAGACTCCGATGATAGTTTTTTTTTTATAGAAGCTTCAAAGTGTACCGCGCAAGACAGCCAAAGTTAATCCAGATCTCATCGATGTCGACCTTTTTAGAAGTAAGTCTATTTAGAATTCATTGCAAACGTCATTGTCAATAAGTAAATCTTTATTTCGCCACTAGGGCAGTTCAAAACGCATATATAAATAATAACAATAGAAATAATGAACAGCATATTCACTGCAAGATTATGCGGATTGTTGCAAAAAAATTAGCTATTGTTTTGTCAAATATAAATATAGAACTATCTAAAATTTCAAGTTGATAATATCCATCTACCTTAGTCTGCTTTATGTAAGTCGATTTGTTCAGATATTTTCAAATAGTTTTGAATTTTTTGTGTTTAATATTATATGGAAAAGCTTAAGTGTAACAAGCGTATGTGATATTTTTATATGTATTTATATGTATGATGTTATATATATTTATATGTTTGATGTTATTTGAGTAAATGTTTTGCGTTTTACAAATACATTTTATGTTATTTTACGTTTACAGGTTCAGCATCATCCAAGTCAAAGCCTCAGTATTCCTGGCTGTCCATCATGCGACGAGCTATTCCTAGAATTATCTTCTTCCCTCTTTACTATCGCTGGTCTGTGTTCGTTTATAATTACTGAACTAATTATTAAGAATTAAGATAAAGTTACTGATTTATGAATTTAATTCTTTACTTTATTACATTTTAATCAGCCTGCCAGAAAATCTATATTATTTTAATATTACTTTAGTATTTTTTATCGTAGTAAATTTCTGCGGATGATATTCAGTCATTAGTAGTTGATGTTTTGTTTATAAATGCTGGAAAATTATTATTTCTCGAAAATTGCAGGAAATTTGATTTCTACAAATTCATTTGATTATATTACAGGTGGTTAAGTAGTACAAATAAATGGGTTTGCATGTTGCTCATGTTGCTCTATACATTCCAAATAGCAACGATTCTGTTGTCATTCACTCGCAACGGACATTCTTTTGTTAACGAGGTTTTTTATTACTTGTATCTTTTAATTTATTGTTTGGAGCATTAAAGAATTTTTTTAGAATTAATAGTTATCTCTCAGTGTGATGTTGTCATTGTAAATGTCTAGGACTTTTGTTATCATTAAGTTGTTATTTCTATGAATTTGTTTTTCATCAGCTTTAGATATTAAATACAATGTTGTGCCTTCAATTATTTTATATCATATTTTTATATATTGGCTGTTATATTTTTGTTACAGTCTCTGTCATTGGCTCATATAATCAGTCCGTGTTTTATGATGTTTTTACTCGGTCTAATTCATACACAAATCATGTCTGTGTATGAATCGTCCTCACAGTATACTAGACATAGAAACACTGCCAGTGCTGCAACAAATAACAAACTGGAAAAAAGGTTCAATCTTTTTTTTTATTAATCAAGCTATTAGTCTTATTTCTTTATCTAGTTATTGTCTTAGATATCATTACGATGGTTTATCTCATGTACACATTAGCGTATATATAAATGCACTGTATAATATATATATGGCAAACACTTTTCAATCATTGTTGAGATTAAGTAAAAAGGTGTCATTAATTGTCTTTGTGGCATTTATTACTAACAGATTTCTCTAAATCTGAATTTTTAGTTTATGTTTTAGCTCGTTGTCTAAAACAGAATATTTAAATTTGAGTGATTAGTTAAAATTATTTTTACTATATCATTGTGGTTAAAAAGCTGTTAAAAACAGTTTCAATAGGATTATGGCTTTGAAATTTAATTTGAACATTTAATTTGAATTACAATTTTGAAATTTTATTTTATTTAATACGAATATTAAACTTTATTGGAAGTTGTTCTTTAGACCTATTTTTGAGTTAGGGTTAGTATTTGGTTGAGATTAAAATTAAAGTTAGGGCTAAGTTTAGGGTTCGTTAGGGTTAAAGTTATGAAATGACATGGCCAATTTATCGGGTTAATGTATTAAAGGGATATTTAGTCAGTGTTTCACTGAAACACTGAAAGTCATAATCAGAGCATAATATATTGCAGCATATTATATGTTGAGCATATAACATGCATAAATATGTAGAGATCAGCATAAATGGTATGCAGACATTTCGTCAAAGGACGATTCGTCAACGGACTGTTTGTTAAGGATATTCTAAAGATATAGGGTTAAATTTAGGGTGAGGTTTATGGTTATGGTTAGGGTTAGAGCTAGGGTTGTGGTTAGGGTTAGGGGTTATAAGAATCGTTTGTTATAACAATAGTCTTTGACGAACAATCCATTGACGAATCATCCTTTGACGAATAGTCCTTGAACGGCATAAATATATCGAGCATATTTGATTGCATTCAGTTCAAGAGATAAACAACAACAACAGCATAAAGCAAAGAGAAAACGTAAAGTAGCATTCAGTAAGATGTCTAAAACCATCGAAGTAGAAAGCGCCGGATCGCACGATACCGGAATCGATGTCGATCTAAACCAACACGACGCTAAACAGCGACACCACCGACCGTCTGATTCTCACCTTCAGCGCAGCAGTCCTATCGTTGAGTACCAGACAACAGAGGCCGATAGCGTTTGTAATGCTGGTGTGAATGATGCTGACTGCACGACAGATTTAAGGTTCATGGATGTGGATCGTTGCGATAGCACGAGGGATTGGGTTCAAAAACATTCGACGCAGGAGGTGAAGAGACCAAAAGCGAATCAGGGGTTAAGATGTCGACAGTTGCCCAGTGAAGAGTTTGATTTGATGTTACGATCAGGAAAAGAAGAATTTGATGTGATTAAAAGTGATGAAAAGGAGGGCTGTTTGAGAGATGGTTTAGATGTAGAGGTGAAGGAAGATGTGACTGAAGAGAAAAATGAAAGTAGTTGCTTACAGTTGCAGAATGATATAGAAGCTAATAAAGCTGATTATAAATTCTCTGCGTTTGAGACCCAAGGTGCTGATTGTAAAGTTGAATCTGTAGGAAGTGTGAAAGAAAGCTTATCGCAAGAGGATGGTTTAGGAAAAGCTGAGCCAAGTTTTAAGCAGAACCCACTTCTAGTTGAAGATGACAGTAATGGCTTCCATAGAAACCGATTGCTGTCTCTTAATGTCTGTCGTGCGCGCAGACGTCGCGTCGTTAATGTTGTCAACGGTATCCCCGTTACCCTCGGTGATTTGACATCACCTGACACCGTCAGCGTTGCTAATAGTAACTCGTCGCTAAGCGACACTTTTGATTCTAGTTTACATTCGTCTGACGCAGAAGCTGATGTTCTGGGACTTCGTAAATCATCGAAGAAGTCCGATGCTTCTTTTCAAGTAGATTCATATCAGAATTGCGGCGATGTTTATCACGCTCAATCAACGCAGGAGGGTGATGTTTATCTCGACGATCGAGCAAGAACTGGTTCTTGTGAGGGATTCGTGTCGGTATCTTCTGAGATTTTAAGCAATCTTGATTTTAGATCCGCTGAGGGGGGCATGATTTTTAAGCATCGCGGATCTGGTAAAACAGTTTCTAACTGTTCATCGCGATCTGTCGATGCAACGAGAGGCAACAAATACCGGTGCAACGAGGGAAAAATGGATGTTGCATCTTCGGAGGATGACAACGAGGGAATGACTGGGAGGGAATTCTCCGCCGGAATGAGATTGTCACCCCCGCGATCCAGTAATTTATTTCCTAATCATAATCAGAGATCATCTTCGATGGCGAATCAGAAATATTCTTTTCAGAGTTCAACGTCGAATCAGAAGTCATCGTGTCATAAGACATCGGCATGTAGGGGGGGAGAGAAGGAGAGGGGTGCAGTGGGGGGGATGAGGGGAGAGGGGAGAAGGAAGGTTGTGATAAAGGACGTGAGGTTGCTGGAGAGCACGGGGATTAGTTCGAATGATTCGGAGGGGGAGGATGGAGGGAGGGGTAAGGCTTGTTCACATTCAGGGTCTAATAGGAAGGTTTGGACAGTATTTAAATTATATGTTTCTTTTTAAATAAATTCATCTTTCTGAAACTGAAATTTTTCTTAGTAAATAAATGTTCTAGAAAGCAAAATGTTTTTTGTATAAAAATTTTACTGAAACTGGAATGTTTCTTGTAAATGAACGTTTCAAAAGCTGAAAATTTTCGTTGTTAATAAATTTTATTGTTAATTAATATTTTGTTTCGTTGTTAATAAATATTTTGTCTTGAATCTTGAAATTATATCATCTCAAATCTACTGGTGTTTTTTGTAAATTAATTAACAGAGTAAATTGTTAGTTAGTGTGATGGTTGTCAGATTGATTGTTGTGTTTTAATTTTACTTTTACCGCTATTATATATTTTGATTTCACGAGCTTACTTACAATACATTAAGCATTACTTGAGAATTACAAGTATCATAAGAAATAGTCCACAGTCATTTATTGTCTAATTTCAGCAAAGTAAATCTTCACAGTGCTTTCAATCGAATTGCGGCTTAAAATGGGATAGAAATGTTTATAGTGTACTGCTTGTATATTAAGCTATCGTATTGCAAATATACAATGTCTTCACGAAATCTGTCTTTGCATTTCAGCTTTTTGAATTGCATAGTTAAGTTGATAAATTACGAATTTCTTTGCTTTGTCTTGATTCATAGTATGCAAGTTTTCATAAACTTTAAACTTTAAACTGTAGGTTATAAGATTGATAGCTTTTGAAAAATAATCTTGTGATTATGATATAATTTGTTTTATATTAATATAGTTTGCACTATTGTCATTGTGAATCCTATCAAATGACCACTTCTTCGCTGAACACAGTGATTACTTAATATGTGCATTTAACATTTTCTGAAGTTTTTGTAAGCTTAATGTTACGATCATAATTAAAATCTTGCAGTTAAATAATTGCTCTTGTGTATTTTTAAATTCTCTTTTGTTAGATGCATTTTTTATATAGGATTAATCAAACACTTTGATTTGTTGCTTGACAATTAAATCTGAACTTTTTTCTACATGCTAATTTAAGTTTATTGCTAGTTTAAATCTGGTTTAACTGTCAACTGAGGTTCATGAAATGATGGTTTATCTCAGCTTTTTGTTGGTAAACCTCTATTGTGAAACGTGTTTTTTTTCCTTGGCAGTGCATGCTTCAGGTATTAAGTTTTCTCATCAATGCTGTTTAATTGTAATTTTATACTTCATTACTTGAGTAATATTTCGTATTGAATATTAAATTAGGGTTCTTTTTAGCGCATTTTCTCATATATGGGAAAAAAGGCGCTATTGTATTCACTTTGTCCGAATGTGTATGTATGTCTG
>JAQIXG010003949.1:0-13750 GCA_034700105.1 Oconnorella tubifera | reverse complement strand
GGGGTTATTGTCCGGGGGGTTATTGTCCGGGGGGTTATTGTCCTGTTACCATTCTATATTGCACCATTCAACGATGCCCTTACTTATTTACTACTGCTTGAATTTATGCTAATTTCGAAATTAATGTCGATTTCAATGCAAGTCACTCACAACTTATGGTAGTATAAAACAATGAAGATAATTTACTTTATGTTGAAGTTATCGTATCGAGATAGTTTGCTTCATGTTGATTTAAGTTCAACTTTTCACTTAATCGAACCTGAATCTGTCAATTTTCCGAATCCGTTGCTCCATTACTTCAACAGCGAATTTAATAGAAAATTATTATAATATACATCATATATAATGCACATTGATATGTACACTTCGCATATATTTGTAATATTGACTAGCATAAGGCTATTTCCATTATACAAATTATAAGATTGATTTGAATAAAAAGTCTAGTTATTGCATAAATGATGTGTTGTTGTAAACTCTCCAATAAAATTTTAATTTTAATCAAAGTTACATTTTATTGTAGTCTTGTATTCTGATCAGCTTAACTGCGTTTTGTCATCGTATCAAATTTTAAAGTAAATCTTGTACTTTAATTAATTTAGTTTTAATTATATGTTACTAATTGTTTTAATATTCTTCTAACAGGTTATAGCAGCATATTTTCACATTACATTTTTACTTATGATAATAAATCAATCATTAAAAATGTTACTTTTACTGTAATACCTCTCGGTTGTGTGACATAAAGGATAAGAAAAGATTCAAATTCCTTCATGGTTTAAATATACTCACATACGAAATTGCAGGAAAATGTTTAAATGAGACCTACCTTCAAGTGCAGAGTTATCCTGATATCATTGGAATGCAAGTATTTTAGATCTTAATCCTTAAGATATTAATCCTATAAGAAAATCTAAGTATTAGTCCGCTAGAAATATAATATGTTAAAATAGTTACGGTACCACAATGTGACATTCAGATGTACGGGTAGATGTATGGGGAGAAATATCGGGAGATTTCTGTGGAGATGCACGGGGTGGATATTCGGCATACACTGTGAATAATGAAAGCGGTATAGCCAAAACACCAAGAATCAAAATGATATCCCTTATTTCAATGTAAAAGGTTTATTCTTTTATGATTTAATGAATTTAATAAACTGTAATTTATTCCTTTACAATTTGTCACAAATCAAACGTTTTAAAATTAATTTATCTATAACAATAATCAGAAAATTTAGTAATAGAATTTGTTCCCTAATATTGAGTAAATTTAAACACAGCAACCAGTAAATAAATGTGAAAGTTAAGGAAAAAGTTTAAGATAGATCTAAAGAACTATGAATGATTTTCTGCAGTTATTTGAAAGAAATATATCCCTCCGAACTTCTCACCGTGCATCTCCCGATAAATCTCCCGGTATTTCTCCCCGTACATCTACCCCTACATCTGATTGTCACATTGTTATACCGTAATTATTTTAACAGATATTTCTAGCGGACTAATACCTAGAATTTCTTATAGCATTAACATCTACAGGATTAAGATCTAAAATATTTAATATCTAAAGGAATAATATTAGGAGAGCTTTGCACTGGACGGTGGGTATCATTTTAACAAAAAGTTGAAGTTAATCAATTAATGATTAAGCATTGCTTACTAACATCATCAGAAGCTAGCAGCTTGAAAAATCGGATATGGCGCAATTTTAGCTAGGATTATGACTATGGTTAGGGTACCAAATATTGGTAGTTTAAATATCAGTGGAAGTACATTTGTTATGCTTCTTCAAGGCTACAAATATTTTTAATGTATTGCTTATCAATAAGAGTTTTATTTAGAAAAATTCTATAGAAAAAAATTATTTTGTGATTAACATCTACAAATGAAATTGACATGGGGCATGGCGACTCATTTTTTGACAAAACTATCTTTTCCATCATAGTGAAATTCTGGCTACGCCACTGTATTGATAAGTGGAAAAAGTTCAATTCTTTTAATTGTCGTAATTTTGCGTTTAATTCAATGACATACGCAATCTGCTGATGTAAGATACAGTTTCGTTGTCTTCGTGAAACAGGACACTTAATGAACATTTTGTCAAAAATGAAATAAAGTCGTAATCAAAATGTTAAAGGGGGCACTCAGACCGTCAGTTTGTATAGGTGATTTGTCAATACGGCCCCGACATACTGTATGGCCCCGACTGTTAATTCTTATGATTAGGGTTGAAGTTAGAACACGGGTTAGGTTTAGGATTGAAGCTAGGGTTAATACTAGGGTTTGGGTCATTGAATGAATTGAATGGGCCGTTCTGTTGGGTTATGTATATATACCGTTTTGTCGGGGTACCGATAGTACATATGTTACAGTCAAAGTTTAAAATCAGTCATTGCACTACAATGACTACATATTAATATACACATTACTACCATACATTACTAATGTATATGTGACACTTGGCACATGCCGAAAAACAAGTGCCTACTGTCCATTACATGGGCCCCGTGTGAAGTTACTTGATTCGTATCGAATGCCATGTACGCCTTTATCTCATGCATAATACCAGGTCATCCAAGCAGCTTGTTCCTTTTTTAAAGTTTCGCCGCTCATGCGGCATTCAGAACGATGCAAAGCATTCTGAGCACAATAGTACAACTTTGATGGTATAAAACAATGAAAACAATTTACTTTACGTCAACGTTATGTATAGTCTTGAGATAGTTTGCTTCAAGATGATTTAAGTTCAACCTTTGTTTTATACGACTAACCCCCACTTTAACATTTTTCTGACAATTTTTTGAATAATATACAAAACGAAATATGCCAAATGTCGAAAATAAGTGAAACCTATAGATTAATTAAATGATCGTATGTTATCTCTCTTTTTTACCACAATACTCACTATACTGTTTTAACTGTTATAAAACATTTTAAACCACAGTATTTTCACCAAATGTTTGTTTTGATCATATAAATAAATAATTCGATTACACTGTGCAACTAGGCTGATATATTACTTTCTTTTTTTAATTAACTTACAGAATTTAAGATATGATTTTAACGTAGTAGAATGATGTCAGAAGGCCTCTTCTATATTGAATGTCAATATTTCTTAATATTGACATTCAATATTAAGAAATTCACTCACTCTCTGTCAGAGCCGTAGCGTCCGTCCATCTCTACAAATGACGATCAGAAGCTTTTGTCCAGGAAGTAGCAATTGTAATGCCCGTATCTTTTTTTAGTTGGCCAATTCACGAGGTTCGAGGGTTTCTAGGTCTAAAGTTTAACATAATTTATAAATCTTTAAATAACTAATTTGCATTTAGTTTAATAGACCCATTGTTAAGCTAATTAGAAACTAATATGAACTTATAAACATTTTTTTCATGTTTATAATTAATTTTCTCTATTCCATTGTTTTTGATGCTCGTTCTATACCGTTATCATATAATATTATTTAGTCATAATATTATAAGAAATTAAAAACATTATCGATAAAATATAACGAGTATACTATAGGCGAGATCCACAGCACGCGAGATCCCAGTAGGAGAGATCCCCAGTATGAGAGATGACTCGACCCCCGCTCCTAATTGGTCCAGTCAACTCGCCTACAGATGAACTCGCCTAATGGGATCTTGCTTGCTGGGGATCTCGTCTAATCAAAATCTCTCTTACTGGGCAGATATAAATATTTTTTTGTTATTTTTCTGCCCACAAAACCGGCACTGCCTTGCAAAACTCAACGATTCGAAAATTGGCAGTTATCGTACATATAATTTTCCCAGTAGGCGAGATTCCCAGTAGGCCAGATCTCAGTAGGAGAGATCTCCAGTAGGCGAGTTGACTCGAAGCCGTTTAATTAGAGGCGATATTTGCGACATGATTACCTTCTACTGCTTAGTTTTCGTTTTGTAAAAACTGTTTTTATTACAAATTTGTGTAAACTATTATTATTTCAATTATCTTGGTAAATAAATGCTCGTTTATAAGATTTTGATATCCAGGGGAAGCCCCAAAATTGTATCAAGTGTGGGGGGGAATTGCGTCTCTGCCCGTACGTACCGGCGCTAATGATAATAATCCAAATCTGCAGAAATTATATAACTGCGATACTTGTATAATAATCTTTATAATTGATACATCCTTTGCCTAATAAACTATTAATAAATATTAATATTTGTTGAGACGATTCTTCCGCTAGGCAATCCGTCCGCGAGACAAAGCGTCAGAGACAAATCGTCCGAGAACGAGGCGTCATAAAACCTGCCAGCATATCTCAGATTGATTGCTAAAGGGAGCATCTTAACACCCAATTTCACTCCACACCTGCCACAATAAACTTCCTTTTTGTAATCTCTTTACTTCGATCAATAATCAATGATTAATTGATCATTATTTATTGTATCTCTTCAATGAGACGTTATTAATTATAATTATTAGTGAAGTATCTACCGTTTTAAAGATGTCAACTAGGTTTAAATTCAATAATTATCACAGTTTTATGCGACAGGGACGTTATTTTAGAGGGGGGCACCCCCTTTGATTTATTAAAGTATTTATTTATACGTTGAAGTTGAAGTACCCCCCCCCTCCTTCCCCGCTGGGGAAAGTTTAATAGAAGTACAATGAGACTTCTCTTAAACTTAATGCCACAATAAACTTCCTTGTTGACTATAAGTCTATAGTCAACAAAAGCTTAAAAGCTGAAAGCCTAAGCAATATGATAGAAAGGTCATTATTTCTTTTTTTGTTGAATTTTAGGCACCCCCCCCCCCTAAAAAACTATTAAATGATGTCCCTGTTATACAGTAATTATAAAATACTTATTGTAGGCCATTTCCAATGACGGGATATCAGCAGCAGGATGCCGGGAGGTCAATCATCAGTCGTTAGTCGGTAGGATGCTAATAAAATAGAAATAATGATAAGACAGCAAGATAAGAAATATATACAGATAGAGAAGGAAAGTGATTTTGCAAAAACCGTCTTATCTGTCAATAACAAAAAATGATATTTTTAGGGATTGTAAAAGAGACAATTCAAACCTTGATAGCAAAATTTTGTCATAACTGTTAAGTGATTTAATTTAATTCATGATGTCATTATTTTTAGATATAATTAAATGAAATAAGTTAAATTTAATTTCGATATGTTGGTTACCGTTGTCAAACTCTTTTATTGTTTTTCTGAAGCTGTCCCTCGTCAAGCAAAAGAAATTAATTATTGCATGTACCATAATTACTTAGAAAATATAATCTGCTATTTAAATTCAAAGCGGGAGAATTATTTTTCTATGCTTATTGATCTTTATTCAATGACCACATCACGTTTTGAATCATTAATTAAATTGTTTTTTTCCTGTATCATAAACAGACAAAATTTGAAAAAAATGAAACGTATCGTATCCTGCACTTCTTACGCATAGTACGTTGTCAGATCCCTGACAATTCCGAGGTGCGGAATAGGTCCTACAGTCTACGACCGAAACTTTAATGGCAAGCAAAAGAGGGTTTTTAATTTCTCTTTAAAGTGACGAGTATCTTAGATGCTTTTGAGACACTCGGGCAGACCATTCCAGTTCTTCAAAAATGAAGTTTTTAGAGTTTTCCTTTTTCGGATGCTCTCTCCTTGCTCTTTCTGGCTTTACGTGTAATAATATTGCATTTCAATACATTTCTTTCATTCATAGTGTGATTTTTTATTTGATATAGTATATTATGCTGTACATTTGTATGTTATGTAGCCATTGTTTATTATAGTTAATTTTTCATTAACCAATCAAACCATCTGCTTGATTGTCTTTTAATTTGCATTCTTGTATATTTAATGTGTTTGATTAAAATAATTTATTATAGTTATTATAAAATTGTCAAATATTGCGAATCGAAATTTTATTCTTTTTAAATCGCCCGTATTTTTTTTAAACGTTATCAAATTTTTCTCAACTTAAATTGCAACAGATTTAATAACAAAAATTCATCTAGTTAATTAATTACATTAATACATTTAAATACATTAATTACGTTTCGCTTGCAATGTGAGTAGAGATTTTTTCTACGTCGCCCTCTATAATAATATTTGTGCGAGCTTGAACAATTCATAAACAATACGTTATAATAATATCCACATGGAGCAAGCATCCAGATCCCTGTAATAACTTTGCATCAAAGTAAATGACTACATCATTAGACATCGATAATTGTTGTTTGATTTGAAAGAGTATATAATGCTGCCCGTATCCCCTTAAAATTCGTTCAACGGTTATAAGTTGACAGCATTCGTGTTGTAAGTATTTTACATACTAGTAATTAAAATACTACCTTAAATAAAGTAAAAGCATTTTGCACCTTATATTAAATATTGTTGGAAGTAAATGTTTTAAAAACAATTATTTTGTGAAAGTATTTGGTATTTAATAAACATTATTACAATTTCAAATTATTTATTCAATTTCACAAAATCATTCCGTTATTTTATCCCGTATTCACAATGTTTCCATCAAAATCACTGAAAGTTTTTCAAATTTTGTTATTGCCGCGTGTACTTGAATTGACTCTTTGACAAGTTGCCAATTATAGCAACATTTGTTATTAGTAGTAATAAATAATTACTAAACATTAGACTACATCATCTTCTGATAATTGCCGTGACACCTTCTTTGAATTTGAAGATAATGTTTTTGAATCAACTGAGAGAAATGCTTAAAATGAGAGAGGTTGTAATCCCACACTAGGCCTACCCCCCTCTTGTCTTCACCATTAGACTAATTACAAGTTCTCTTGTACATTTTATTATTGTGTTTGGTTATTATGTAACTTTACGCTTATAATTTTGCTAGGACTTTAAAATGAATTTTGCGATGGCTTCAATGGGTCTACCGATTTTCATCTTGATTGCTATTAGCTCAGTTTCCGTTGAAGCCATTAGATGTTACGAATGTGATGCGACTAATGACGATGAGACTTATGACGATGAGACTGATGACGATGAGACTAATGACGATGAGACTTATGACGATGAGACTGATGACGATGAGACTAATGACGATGAGACTGATGACGATGAGACTAATGACGATGAGACTTATGACGATGAGACTGATGACGATGAGACTAATGACGATGAGACTGATGACGATGCGACTTATGACGATGAGATGGAACTAAGTACCTCGAGTTGTGGCGATCCGTTTGACAGGACTCTCAACACTCCGATTGTCTGTCCCTTGGATACAACTGGATGCCTTAAAACCACAGAGTATATAAATGGTATTAGTTTTACGATTCAAATTAAGCGATCCTTGTCATCTTTAATATATCTGAACATTTAATTTAATTTGTAGGATTAGGGTTAGGTAGTGTACAAATTACTTTAAAATACTTCATTGTTTTGAAATGAGTTCTATTTTTTAAATTTATGATTTTAACTATTGCAGGTATTTAAACTGTGATTTGTTAATTTTATAATATTGTATATCTCAAGCACATAAATATATAATTATGCGATTACAGACGGGGTCTTGAGAACTTTAATGATCATTCCATAATGGAAGGGGCCACCCTTTCTGGATCTCCCCCAGTGATTATAGTAGTTCAATGATTAAATACAAATAATCTATTTTGCCGTTTCAATATTCTTCCATTCATACATTTTGATACTTATATATATTTTTATATAGATAAAACAAAAATAGTTAATTTAAATTTAATATCAAGACTGCAATTTTTCAAGCACACTTAGACACTTAAGGAAGGATATTGCTCAAGAAATTACGAAGACGGAGAATATGTTTTTACATAAGAGACTCTATCGAGAGACCAGTCGGTTCCTACTCTATGACTTTATTATTTTTTTGTAAATGATTATTTATAACTAAACTGTTAATCTTGATGAAAAAATCTATTGATATTTCTTTAATTTTACACAAAACATAGAAAATTTCATTATAATAATTATAAAAGCCGATTTTGTGATCTCTGCTGTTTCCAGGCTCATTAGTAATAAAAAGAGGCTGTACAGACGTTGTCATATCTCCTAACAGCTGCAAAATGATTACAATTAAGGGTGTCAGTACGGAATTATGTGAATGCAGCACGGATCTTTGCAATTCTTCCATATCCCGCCAAGGCTTGGGATACAGTCAGTTACTGTTCATAACCTTGGCGTCAATCCTCATTCAATTCTTCAGACGTTGATTCTGGATACGAATCCGGGTAAAATATATCTGTGGAAATTATCATGGGTCATTGAATGATCAATCACTAAACTATTTTGAATTTCATAATTCGGATAGAAACTTTATTAAAATAAACTTTAATAAACTTATTGAATAAACAATTCTAATAAATTTTATTCTAATATTTTAATTAACTTTATTGAACAAAATTTGAATTAAATTTTAAAGCTTTGTGTAATATGCGAAATTTAATTTATACTTTTAGGTTATTTTTGTAAGCTGCTTGCTATATTATATTTTTGGCTTATTTTGATAAAATAAACTCAGTGCTTTGGATCGTTGTGAATTCGTTTTTATGCTTTTAGTTTTAAATTTTACTCGTTATACTGTAAATATAAACAATGATAATAAACAAAAAAGACTATTTAAAAGATTATATACTTTTATTTCATTAAGATATTTACAATTTAAGAATTAAGAATATACAGTTTTATAAAATATAAAAAAATGTGAGCTGGTTAAATGCCAACATTGACATTGATTTTGTTTTAATTTCGTCACAACATAATACAAATGACAACAATCATACAATATCATTATGCATCATGGTAAATATATCTAAAGTTAATGATTAAGTATTAAGTAAATGCAAACAATACAATTAAATTGAATAAAGTTAAAGTAATACAAAATACACGATCACAAAAATATTGTAAGTTTAATTTACTGTTATTAGATTTCATATTACTTATTAGTTATTACAACATCATATTATTTACATACGTACAATATTAAATTATAATTATACAATTATAACAATATACACGGTATTAATTATTGCATCAAATCATCAAAATGAATTGTGCTTACTAATAAACAAGAATATTATTATCGGAGTTTATTGAATGTGTACACGTTAAACTATTTTCATTTAGGCCTACTGATTTTGAATTAACCCAGTTAAATTATGTAGTCTTAGATTCTTTTTTCTTTAAATTATAATATGAAACTTTCAGAGTAATATTCAGAGTACGCTGCTAGAACTTCATCGTTTTACACTCTCATAAGTTGTAGTTGACTTGAATTCAAATTGATATTGTAATTTAATAAAAAGAACCTTATTAAATATTCACCAATCAAAATCTTGAAACGTGCAAACACAATTAAACAATTGGTTTACGTTTTAAAGTATATATTATTCAAATAAGACAGTACAAACATTTAATAATACCGGTACAAATTTTAAGACGAATATGAAAATTAAATCCTATAGCCTCAGTAGAGTAACAATCTTCCAACGAGTCCCGAAATAAATGGTTTTATACGACTTCCCCCCATTTCAAGATTTTCTGACAATTTTTTTGAGTAATTTACAAAATGAAACAAGAATGTCGAATAAAGTGAAACATTAATTTTAATTAAATGTTTATACGCTATCTTTCTTTTTTACCACAATATTTACTGTACTGTATTTATTTTTATTTATTTATTCGTTTATTTCATCATATAATACAATATACATCAAGTCAGTAATAGCAATATTGCATAAATGATAAGAAAGGTCATCGATAGGTTCAGAAAGAACACTTAAATGCTAAAAAATGTTTTATATTCTATGATGAAAATAAATGTTATAAAGCATTTTATAAATACATTTTAAACCCAAAAATATTTATTCACAAAATGTTTGTTTTGATCGCGTAAATAAACAATAACAATTCGATTACTGTGTGCAACTACGCTGATTTATTACTTTCTCTAGTTCACTTATAGAATTTTAGATATAATTTTAACTTGATAACATTACATCAGTATACCTTCAATATTAAGTTAAGAAACTCACTCACTGCACCGCATAACCCATAGACAGTCTGAGCGTCCATCCCTACAAATGACAGTCAGTAGCTTTCCTACGAGAGTTCGAGGCTCCCTAGATCTCTTTCAGCCGAAAGTTTAAACATATTTTATAACTTTTTGGATAACTAATATTGCTTTCATGTTAATAAACTTCTTATTAAGATAATTAGAATTTAATTTGAACTTGTAAACATTTTTTAAATATTTATTATATTTTTAATTATCTCTCTATTAATTTTATCTATTTGATTTTTTTTAAATTTGTGGACAGATATTTACCGTAAAATATTATTTAAAAAAATATAACAAAAATATAATACATTTTAATTACTAAAATTATTTAAACGCATACCTTTAATTAACAAAACATTTACTAAATCATATAACATCATTTAGTCATAATATTTTAGAAATTAAAGATATTATGCACAAAATAGAATAGAATTAAAAAAGACAGAAATTTAGTGGGGAAGCACTAAGAATACTTTGTTTTCTTGCTATTTCTCTACTTTGTTTCATTTATTTTAAGAAACATTTCAATTTTTTATAATTTTTAGCAGTAGCGAGATCCCGGCAGGCGAGATCCCCAGTAGGCGAGAACCAAGTAGGCGAGATCCCAGAAGGCAAGGTTCCTAGTAGGCAAGATCCCAGTAGGCGAGTTCCCCAGTAGACGAGCTGACTTGATCCACTAGGAGCGTATTGACGTATTGCATGAGGGTATTATAATTTGAGACAAAATTTACCGATATGATAATCTTTAATTGCTTAGTTGTCTTTCCCTTTTGTAGAAAGTTTTTATGACACATTTGTATAAACTGTTATTTTTCAATTATCTTGGTAAACAAAACTTATATCTTAGTAAATAAATACTCGTTTATAAGATTTCCACATGGAGGACAAATTTGTGTCCAATGTGGGGGAGGGCACTGTCTTCCTGCATCCCGACGTTCAGGAACCCCTGATTATAATCAAAACCTACAGAAATCACATAATTGTGAAACTCGTATATTATTTGGTATAATTAATGCATCATTTTTATGATATCTTAGCTATTAATAATATATTAACATTTGTTGGAGCAAACCGTCCGCGAGACGAATTGTCCAGGGACGAATCGTCCAAACGCCCTCTATTATATCTCAGATTAACTGATCTGAGATATATTCGTATATCTAAGATTGATTGATAAAGGGGATACCCTAATCCTAACCCTAAATAACTTGGTTTTATTTTGAGTTAAAAAATGAACCGCAAATGAACCAGCGAAAACTAGGCAATCAAAATTTCGAAAACACATTATCAAACACACTAGTTAGTATGTATAATGGTACAATGAGATTAATGTAATGAAAACTGAAAAAAGTTACAGTCGCAGAAAAAACCTAAACGCCTAAAAAAGAAAGAAAATGTTATCAAATATTTTGAGAAATTATTTGCTCCCCCGCCATAGAAAAAAATTTGATAACTTCCTTATTGTAGAGTAATTATAATAATCTTATGCTTATTATAAACTTTTTACAATAACGGGATATTTAATTAGGCTAAATATCCCGTTTGCCTTGTTTCCAACAAACTTTCTACAAAATGGAAAGACAACTAAGCAATTAAAGGAAAATAAATGATATTTTCAGGGATTGTATGCTAATAAAAGATAAGAAATATACTCAGAGAGAAAATGACAGTTAAATCGCAATCCGTCTCACCACTCAAGAATAAAAAATGATATTTTCAGGGATTGTAGTAAAGCAAAAAATTCAAAACTTGGTAACAGAATTTTATGGTCACTTTTAAGTTTTATTTAAGTGATGATAGAATAATTTTCAGATATAACTTATTTAAATTAAATTAAACTTAATTAAATTTTTATATTTTGCTAACTTTTGCCAAACTCTTATGTCGTTTCTTTAAAATTGTACTTAGTCAAGCAACATAAACTATATATGTATATATCCTCAATATTTAGAAAATACAACATAGTAGGACAGTTTCCAAAGACACTTTTAACTTTGAATGTTTTAACGTTTGTCAATCGAATTTTTATTTGCCATGCTTGTTGAAACTTTTGAACAAAGTATTGTTCAAACTATTGAACATGCTTGTTCAAACTATTAACTGTTTAGTAATCCAGTTAGTTTAAGATATGTATTAGTAACACTGCATAACGGATGACACTTAAACTATTGCAATTATTTAGAAATCAACAATTTTTAATTTTTTTCTTTAATCATAACTTCAAGATTACTGCCTGTAGGCCTATATATAGGACACGCCGTTTCAGATGAAGTTGCTGACACAAACAATGAACTAGAATCTAAAGCAATTTTAAAAAAATATTGCACGACTCGCGTATCGAATCCAACAAATATTGTCATTGCTTAATAATTGTTTTCTATAGGCCCCTACTTTATTTTAAATACTATTGCAAGTAAGTAGTTTACAAACTATAAAGTAATTTCTGAAAGTATTAGTATTTAACTTAATATATATTTTAATAATGGAAAATTATTTACTCACTTTCAAAATACTATTCCTGATTTGTACTGATATTAAACAGATTTTCAAATTAAATTATTTCGGTGTACTTGAATGGACTCTTTCTATTAATATTATTACAGTGACACTTGTTATTAACATTAATACCTAATAAACTAATGCTTTAAGTCATCCAAGTTAAACTTCACCATTTTCTGATAACTGTAGTGCAACCAATAATTGTGATTACACATTATCTTTGAATGTAAATTCCATGACTAAACTTCTCAGCATCGAGAGTCCGAAATCGAAATCGAATGTGTGCGTTATTTTGTAAATAGCATTATTATGTTAGTTTATGCAGTAAAGAAAAAGTAAACTTTCCTTTAAGTGACGAGGTAAAAATATTAACAAAACAAATCCAAAGAGCCAAATAATATTTGAACTCGTTTGGGAACGAATAAATAATGAACAAACGTCTCAATTTGTTTTTAGCATCTGTCTCTTTAAACATTATCAAATAGTATGACAGTTTCAATAAATGTTTTTCTGGCTTTATCAGAACTAAAAATTAACATCCTTCAAAGTTTTATCCCAGTTATCCAGTCACGACAAATTAGGTGATTAATTATTAACTTTCTAATTTAATATTTGAGAGAGTGTTACTGCAAGCAGTAATATTTACGCATAGATAGGATTTCAAAAGCTGCTGGATTTTGTCATTAGTCAAATTATTACGCTATATTTGTAATGATTTACCATATGGTATGCTATTTGTTTAGCTTAAGAGTCATAAGGGGATGGGTTTAGAATGAAATTTGCACTTAATACTGCAAAAAATGTCCAAAACGCTCGTAATATTATACTGCCCCTCTCCTGTCAACGACATTGCACTGAATACAAGATCTTTTATGCAATTTGAATTGTTTTTTACTATGTAACTGTAACATTTATAATTGCTAGAATTTAAATAGGATTTTTAACAAAAAGAACCTTTATTGAACTGTGACGATTTGGCTGGGAACTAAAATTTATAACCAGTCTAAAATAGAGCGTAACTAGTAATACCTATATCGTAGTAGTAAATACCGTAATAGTATTTACAAATATAGATTAAAACTACCTTTTCGCTTTAATTTATAAAATAATTAGGGTCCTGAAATGTTTTTAATATAGTTACTGATATATTCAGCCATTTAGTATTAAAACAGGACTTTTAATTAAATTAAGAAGTGAA
>JAQIXG010003948.1:0-13755 GCA_034700105.1 Oconnorella tubifera | reverse complement strand
ATAATTATTACTAAAGGGTGCAGCAAGTTAGAGATATATTGAGTTGAAATCGAACCCTAATTCTAATCTCTGTCCGTAAATGTAAGATAACTATTTTTAGAAAGCTATTTTTGACTTTCTGTATTAAGAAACTGCGCCAATTCAATTAGAGAATGCTAATACGCAACCCGAACCTATAGGTTCGAATCTTAGTTCTCTCTTCTACCGCTTCACCAACGAGCTTCGACCTCAACACGAGTTTGTTTATAACACGAGATTTAATAAACGATATATTTTCAAATAAATGAACTCTACCCCCCCCCCCCACCCTCCCTCCCTCCCTCCCCCCTCACTTCCGGTGTCCCGCCTTACTCGTGTATCGTCCATTGCCGCTATCTATTATCCCTCGTCAAGTGATTCCTCGTGTCACGTGACAGGAAGAGACTAGTAGAGCTTCTGTTATTTTAAAAGATCGATCATCAAAACAGCATTAACAGCTTTCTCTGTTTTCTCGATAAAAACTAATTGAGTTTATAAGACGATTATCTCTTCCATCATGTGCATCAAAATAGGAATTATTTTATGTTGTTATAGCGAAAAAACAGATCAAATCAGACGATAAACAAAAATGTTATTTAAAGCAGTTCAGTAAACTTTTTCAGCGTGACTCAATATGCAGAACAATAAACAAAATGTGATGAGATTGCTTGTAATAAACTGTATATTTAACTGAATATATAGTTTAGTTATATATTTTATATAGAATATTATTAATAGACTATTACAAAATTATAGAATATATAGTATAAATATAGAATATAAATAACTATCAATCAAGTTTAATCAGTTAACATTTAACCCATGGGCGTACCACTAAACCTTAGTTGAGAAATGAAATCACAAATTAGACATTATAAGACTTAATCCTAAAAAATAATAAGAATTAAATTCGATAAAATATTTAATAAATGTATGAAACTTACAATCTTATTATTTTGGTACCCCGACAAAACGATCCCGAATACATTAACCCAACGAAACGGCCCCGTCAAATCGTTCAATAACCCTAACCCTCTAAACTTAACCCGAACTCTAACACTAGCCCTTTCTTCAATCCTAAACCTAACCACAACGCTAATCCTCAAAATTAACAGACGGGGCTATTTGTCGGGGCCGTTTTATCGGGTTGCGCTTTTTCTCCCTCAATCCCCCCCCCTCAACCCCTCCCCTCTATTAATAACGACAAATTGTTTACTTCCGTATAGTGCTAACATACCGTAATATAATGTCTACACTTCCGAAACACATCTGAATTATCAGAGATCGGAAAACGTGAGATGCGTTACAAGTGCACCAGTGGTTCTCAACCTGTGATCCGCGGACCACTGGTGGTCCGCGGTCCTCTTCCTGGTGGTCCGCAACTAAAGGTATGTTTTTATATTATAATAGAACACTTTACTATAATGTTTCATTAAAACTTTACATTTATAGGACGGCGCATAATAAAAAAAATTGATTATAGTGGACCAGAGGGGCAATTAAAATGTTGAGAACCTCTGCGATACACGATGCGTACGTATATGACGTATTATACGTATTAATTATGGTAAGATATATCAAGTGACGTCACATAACGTCCTTACGCCACAAATATTCTCTTCATTTCGCCGCCTGTTGCCTTTTGAATATACAGACACTAGTTGCTATTGTCAAGCTAGTCACAGAAACCAATTATACTGATAAAAACTTAAGTCAACTTGTATCTGCATAATCAAAGCAGCCTGTCGCCTGCACCAGTCGCCTATCAGATTCTCCCAGTCACGTGGATAGAATTACGTGACGCTGAGACGTTGACAATTACGTCATAATTTCTTTAAATAATTAACTTTGCTTCTACAACTGAGAGTGTATTCGCATTTTATAGCAAATGGTTTAATTAGCTATTGAAAGTTTACATTAACGTTACTTGTAATTAACAAATCTTAATAGCATGCTTAACTATAATAGTGTTTTACGCAAATATAAGCCTAGAATAAATATTGGCTTGTTGTTTTTCAACCGATTTAACTTAGTTATAAAATCTGGTTTGACGAATAATTATTATGAAATGTTTACTGCGTAACTCGTGTTAACGTTAAAGTAACGTAAACGAAAGCGTAACTGAATTATTTTGAGTTGTAACTGAAGCCGTGTAACATCTCTCAGTGACAGATATGTAATGAGCTTGCATAAAAGACAGATTTGACAATTTGATAAATCTTGTTTTGTTATCTCAAAAAAGCCTTAAAACTGAAAGTTTATAAGATAGATCTGTTTTAATAACATACAGCAATCAGTTACGTCTAATCTACTGCTAAAAATTTAGTAAGTTATTTATATCTACGAATGAAAAGATGTATTAAAACGAAATCAGAGTGCGCTTATTAGAAATAATCTCTATTTTTTAGCAACGGAAGGAATATCGCTCGAAGCTAGTTTTTTTAAACAGAAGAGATATTGAGGAAAAAAATCTTTTGCACGCGTCAAAAGTTTATTGCTCTAGGCAATTATAATAAAATAAATAATTTATATTTAAGATTAAATGCGATCATTTGTTCTATTAATAAATGAGATTAATTTAAAAGTTTCGCATGTTGTGAAATTAAATTGCGATTTTTAAAATCAAAACTAATCTTTAATATTTTAAAATTTAGCTTTTTACAGTGCCTAATTATAAGAATCTCTAGACCTAAAGAGGACTTTGCTAATTTTATAAATCTTCAATTAAACTAACTATATTTTGATTCTATTTAAAATCTATCCGTTTCTCCTTGTATTGTACAATATAATACAGCACGCGTACAGTTTGATTAGACCCTAGAAATTGAATTATCTTTAATTAGAGATTTAATTGAAGAAATTGAATAAAATTTAATAAAATCAAACAAAAATATTTATACGCTTCTAATAATGCAAGAAGCAAACAATCTCCCCACTTCTCAACCCTGTCCCAACCAAACCCACAACTCAACCCCTCCCCTGCTCTCCCCCTCTCACATCCCCGACACGGAGCTCTGCCTAACAGACACCGGGGACCTAATGGGGGCCGCGGGGTCCCGCCCTTGGCTCGTCGTCGTCTTCATCTTCTTTTATTCTTTCATTTTCGTTATCGGTTTGTTCGGGAACAGTCTCGTCATCTTCGTCGTGTGTCGAACCCGCGTCATGCGGACCGTCACTAACCTTTTTATCGCAAACTTAGCCATCTCTGACGTCATCATGTGCTTACTAGCTGTGCCCTTCACTCCTCTGTCTGGACTCTTACACAATTGGGTAGGTACCGGGGAGGGGGGGGGGTATAACATAAGACTAATTTTAAACATGTATGCTCAGAAATAGCTATATGACAATATTTTTATAGGATTAAGTCAATTAGGGCTATTTTTAGGCATTCAAGTTATAGGCCTACGGTTTTTGTGATAAAAATGTACGGACGGGCGGGGCGGGACGGAGGGAGAGAAGATAAGGCTGGTATCTGTATTCAAAGGGGACATGTATACGGGCCAGTGTAGTTGTATTTATCATTAATTAATCTTCTTAATGCATTTCTTTCTTTCTATACATTAAATTCTTTTACTCATCTAACAGACAATGAAAGATAATAATCTATGTAGTGTTTCAATGGTTAACTTATGCAGTATAAATGATAAAATGATGTTTAGGTATTTGGGGAGGCACTGTGCCACATAGTCCCCATGGCCCTGGGGGTGAGCGTCCATGTCTCCACCCTGACGTCCACCGCCATCGCCGTGGAGCGCTACCTAGTCATCGTCCACCCCTTCCACCCCCGGGTGTCTCCCTCTGTCTGTCTGCTTGTCATTGTTTTTGTATGGGTGGTGTCATTTTGTGTATCTCTCCCTCTAGCTGTCAATCAAACCCTTATATGGCAGGTAAGTACCTAAAGGGGCGGGTCTTTAGAGTTTGGATTTAATGGAGGGAGGGGCGATTTTTTAGGATAATGAGATCTGATCATTTTTTGGGTTAAATTTTGGTAAAAATGTAATCAAACTTTTTATAAAAAATTTGTTTTCATCAATTTTCCAGTTTTTTTGGAAGAATGATAATTAAAAAGTAATTTAAAAAGAAATATTTTTATCTTAGGGCGGCGATTACTACCCATCGTGTTTACTTTATATCGATTTTTTTAACATTCTTGGGGGTCTCGCCCCCTTCCTTGTATCAACCCATAGATGGAACCCTAACTCTATCAATAAAAATTATTTAATAGAAACCTAATGATGCAGTATTTGACACTTATTTTTTAGGGAAATTTATTTTTAAGACAGATTTTTTGGTCAATACGTATAATTATAATATTTGTCATTAAAAGTAAATTCATCATTTTATTTCATTGGATTACTTTATAATGACAATTATGACATAAAATAAATAGCTCGTCTAGAATCCATGACATTTCAATTAATAGAACTGGGTCATATTAATTCAACGAAAAGCTTTTACAATTATTTCCGTCAATGTAAATGTAATTATACACGTGCGAGAGTGGGGCAAAAGGGACAGAAGGCCCCACCTCAACAGAAGATGTTTAAACGAATTATGCATGTGGCACCCCCGCCCCATTTCAACTAGCTAAATGCGAAAAAATTAAGAATAAAATGTCAAATTTAGCTTAAACAATGATTAACGGAGAAGTTTATATTTAAGTCACTAAATCACTAACAAAAATAAGGTCCTTAGCTGTTTTTGGGCAGAAGAACTTTTCTAAATTTAAAAAACTCTTCCCTCGCCCCCTGAAATACAAATTTAGACTCGCCCGTGAATTAATGCACACAGATGCTTCTCGTGTTTTTTAAAATCTACTAATCCTGAGTTTTATAAAATGTCCTGTTTCTTTAAAATTACCATTAGTTACTTGTATATAGTAGCCAGGCCTGATTATTTTAACTAATCCCGCCCTCTTAGCTAATAGCTAAGATCTGCAACAATGTTTGTCAATTAATACGCTACATTTCAACTGCTGTTCAACTGGTAAGATTATAATTAAGGTTAGGGTTTGTGTTCACTTTTGAAATGTAATTAGCATTCGACAATTTTTCAAAATTTAAATTGACTAAATAAATGAATATTTATAACTTAAATAAAGGATGAACCGGATTGAATACAAATTTTATCGAAGAGGCGGGGCCTGATAGAAACAATACCTCGCTCTAAAGGTAATGAGAGTTGGACGTGTGATGAATATTGATGCGATTTTAAGATAAATGACATTACAGCGAGTGAGGACGAGGGATTAGGGTTAGTATTAGGGTTAGGGTTAGTGTTAGAATTAGGGTTAGTGAGTTCCGCGGTGTTTTTACGTCGTCATTCTCTCCTTGCGGATATTGCTGGAAACTGGAATACTTTTCCGAATATATAGATTTGATTCTGCAGACACTTTGGCTATATATGGAGATCGTTTTTCATGATTGGCTTTTATTTAAGCCTACAGTTGAGCTAGTTTGATTGGCTATGATTTCTGTTACATATATATTATGAAGATATCATTTGACTAATTGGCTTAGAATAATTTCATGATTGGCTTTGATTGAGACAATATATTGCAGGTGGATTAAATGTTGTCTAGGACTTCCGTTATTTGCTGTAATATTGTCTGCAATTTCCAAATGCATTGAAAGCAGACGCAAACGAAGCGATATTAATGAAAAGTGGTCCCCCCGCACTTCCGCTGTTAAATGTGTAATTTATTTAGCATCATTTACATATCTAATTAAACATAAAAAAGATCGTCAGATATACTTAGCCTCTCCCTTCAAGTTTAGAGTTATTATAGCTGAATTGTTAGTTTAATTTTTGAACTTTATATATGTTAATATAATAAAGTAACCGACTCCTATTAACAGATGCGAATAAAATTATATCTATAGACTATAGCCTAAAGTAATATTATAAGCAACGCAATTTTGTTGTATTTAATTATTAATTATTAGGCTTAATAATATTAATTACTAATATTATATAGTAAATATTAGTAACACTAATTAATGCCATTAACTAATTAAGCATACATTGATGAACAAGCCATAAGGCCTAACATATTAATTAGTAGGCCTAATAGTATTAATAATATTAAGTAGTATTTCTAATTAATGATATTATTATATTTAGTAATAATAAATAAAATATTTTATAATAATTTTAGCCTAGTACAGCAACTTTGGTTTGCCGCGAACAATGGCCGTCCAATGAAATGAGACTTTACTACACGCTGGCCAATCTCGTGCTTCAATACATAATACCCGGCACTGTTATTATCGTCTGCTATATAAAGGTTATTTAATTACTAGATAATTCAATCTGTTTAATATTGTTAATTAATTAATTAATTAATTATTCAATCAATTATTAATTGCATTATGCAATTAAATTGTTAATGTATTGATTAAAATACACATAAGTGACACTGGGATAATATTACCCATGATTCAGGCCCAATACGGTAACAAAATACAGTAAAAAACGTTTAGAAACTTTACTAAGCTAACAAAAAGTTTTAGTTTTTACAAGACTACATCTAAGGACATCTTAAATGAGAGCTTAATATAAGCTCTAGATTTACGAAAAGACTGCGGGCAGATAAACCAGCTAGTAAACAAATACATAGATAAACAGAGAGACAATCTGAGACAAACAAACAAATAAATGCGAGAGAATCTAAATGATTAAAAAATCACAATAGGTCAATTCACAATTTAAATTGTTTATAGACTTATAATGCACGCGGTCCATATATATATTAACAATCAATCATTTTTGCTTGCTATATACAACATTTTCACATTTTTCATCTTTTAATAACACAGCGAATATATTATATTCTCTGGACTTTTGACATCTTCTGGTATTGCGTGTAGATTGAGTGACATTATATTTGTGAAAGATCAGCAAAAAGAAATTATAGCAGTTGTTGCAGCCTCCAGGAATATCAACTGTCGAGTAAATAACAAGAGTCAGTCAACTCGTGTATGCGTCAGATTATACTAGTGGCGTAGCCAGAAAATATGAGAGGGGGGAGGGTATAGGGATTTGTGAGGGGCTATTTCTAGAATTTAACCCATATATTTTTATAATAGTTTGTTCAGCGTATACATTTTATGTGAATTGGTTTAATTGGTTGCAATACCAAACTATTAGACAATAAGCTGGAAATTTTTGATGAGACTTTCAAATTGTAGAGGCCACCAGGCGGTCTTGCAAATATTACATGTTAAAATAAAAGTTTACTTTGCATTTTAAAATATTAATTTAAAATGAATGAATTTAATCCCCCAAAACACCCCACTATGCCTACGCAATAAGGCTGTATATGCCTATACCTACGTCAGAGGCAGAGTCTGCCCCGGGGCTCTGAAGAGCTTGTTAGCATTCTTCATCCCCCCAAGTTGCCAGATATAAATTATTAACCAGCCCACTCAAAGTATCCGAGATGACGTTTATCACAAGGGGGGGGGGCGGTGGTGAGTGGCCGAATGAAGGAGAAGGAGTCTCAGGGATAAGAAGATGAGAAATTTTTTTATGAATTTAATTTAAAGATATCAACGAATTTATTATCACTGTTTAACTAAGTTCCTTACAAAACCAATTTTTAAGGGCTACTAAGTTTTTATATCTATTTGTAATTTAAAATTATTTAAAATTAGCTAACAAGGCTTAAAAAATACATAATTAATCTTAAGTTAGACCTATCAAATATTATTTTTAAATGTTAAATTTTCTGTAAATACACAGGTTTCCCGCGCTCTGGCCATACGGGTTCACGACCGTCAGGTTAGTCTAACTCCAGACAGCCGCGCCAGCGAGGAAGCCCTAGCCAACAATGGCCTGCCGCCTGTAGGCCAAGCCTCTCTAGGCTGCAACAGTGACGCCTCGTCAGCCAACGCGCCCAAGAAGCCTGACGCCATAAAAAGTGATATTCAGGTCACGCGCAAGAGGCGAATAAATCGCATGTTGATCGCAATGGCGGCCATCTTTGTCTGCTGTTGGGCGCCATTAAATATCATGCTCCTCCTACTAGAGCTACGCGAGCGCCTAATCCGTAGCTCCGCCTACTTTTTGTTGGCTTTTTTCGTCTGTCACGTGGTCGCGATGTCGTCGTGCGTTTATAATCCTTTTTTGTATGCCTGGATGAACGAAAACTTCAGTCGAGAATTTCACAAGGTAAAATGATAAAGTTGGATAATGTTTATTAAGGATTTCACTCTTACTGTCCCGTCATAAGACGGGCTTTTTACTAGTAGTAACTAGTCTATTATAAATATTACTTTATTCTTATAGTATAATTATAGTAACATATACTTTGTCGCCTATATTAATTGGCATAATATATTACAACCTATATAAACTTAAGATCCATGCTTATATATCTCAATATTTATCTTTTTTATATTTATTAATTATTTATTATTATTATTATGTTATTGTTATTAATATTTTTCTGTATAACTGTACAACATCTTTCAATTAAATATCTATCTATCAGTTAAATCAATTAAAATGATATAATTTGATTAAAAAAATGTGACTTCTGATGAAATCTGATGATATAATAAAGTACAATTAAGTTGAACTTTGTAATGACCACTTCTTGCCCAAGTTTTAGGAGAATTATACTCTTTGGTAATAATTCTGTTTTTTGAAGGTTCTGCCCTGCATGCCACGTCGCCTGCTTGCACTCGGCATCGGGGCACGATGGCGGGGACTTGCTGCACATTTCTCGCTCTCCCAGTACACCACCGTGCAACAGAACGACGGATGCCTCTCTGATCCTTCCTGCTCCCTCTATCCCGAGACGGGATTGATATTACCTACAAGAGGTACATCTCAGATAAACAAAGGAAAGTGCCAGAGATCAGCTCTAGGGGTTTTGACCATTAAAGATCTGGAGATTGAAGAGCTAGGATTTCTCGCAGAAATAGGAAACTTGGAGGGGATTGGGGGAATTAAGGAGATGATTGAAAGTCAGGGAAATTGTGCAATGATTTTAGAGGGGAGAGAAACTGTGAGGGTTACAAGAGAGGTTTTGCAGATGATGCCCATTGAGTTTCCTAATTTAAGAGATAAAAGATCAAATGAATATAAAGATGATGATACAGTGACGGATGGATGTAGAGAAATAAAAGAAAAAGAAGAGTTTGATGAATGTGACAAGAAAGATATGAAAGAGAGAGATAGAGAGAGACACACACAAGGAGAGTTAGATACAGATACAAAGAGCGGTACAAGCGAAGTTATAAAGAATGATCATGCTATAATATCACAAGACGAAATTTCAGGGATAAATACAAAAATAGACGATACTAGATGGCATATGGATACAGACGTATGCGTTATGACAAGAACAAGGATAAGTAGAGGGACAAGTAGTAACACAAAAAGAGTGACAGAAAGATCAAATGAGAATGAACTTAGTTCCATTTCTGGCAATGAAACTGAGTCACCTGGGGATGTTTTGGCAGAATTTAATATTAAGGAAAATATTCTAATTGAAGATGGTGAACTATTATCAGCAGTTGAAGCAGGGGAGGCAGATTCGATTCGCGCCAAACTGATGTTGCTTCGAGCAGAGAAGATGGGCGCTGAAGTAACGGAGCAAATCGTTTGGAAACAAAATCTCAGCTCAATGCAATGTTTTTAAATTAATTGATTTTTAGGTGTACAATAAACTAAGCTGAGAATTTTGTTTCTTGTAGTAACTGAGTAATAAAAATATACATTTATTGTTGAAACACCAGTTTAAATGTTAAACTTTAACTTTAAAATACGGTATGTTGTTTTGTATCAATATGCCTAATTTTAACCATAATCGCTCTAGATTGTAATTGACAGGCTTTGATCAGTTGATTGTACTACAAAATATATTCACACTTTTAATCAGGTAGTTTATTACAAGTTTTTGCTAGTTTCTTGTATTATAAGCAATACAAGATACTGGCAGATCCTATTATAACAGCATTGGAAATTATTT
This sequence comes from Oconnorella tubifera, assembly GCA_034700105.1. Lineage (NCBI taxonomy): Eukaryota > Metazoa > Annelida > Clitellata > Enchytraeida > Enchytraeidae > Oconnorella > Oconnorella tubifera. Next base: position 3,758 of record JAQIXG010003948.1, on the reverse strand, counting down.
TATTTGTTAGCCAAGAATTTTTGATTTATAGCTGAACTACTTTATCATAATATGCAGATTTTGTGAATAATGTTAGAATAGATTAAAAAAGTATGATCGTTATTGACGGGATGGTTAGAATTACATTTCACAAATTAGAACTTATTACACTAGAATTTTCAAAAGCAGAAAAGTTAAGTTATGATATAAAGTGGCATCAGTTCATTTCGGTTATTTATTATTAATTTATCAATAAAAAGAAAATAATAAAATATCAATAAAAGATAAATTATGATTCATAGAATATTTAAATAAATTATCACGTGGTCATTTAATTATTTAAAATAAAGGGATTACGGGGATAAATTAATTCTGCATGTTTTTATGGTTTGCATTAGTAATGCATATAAAAGCACTAGTGAGCGATAATTCAAGAAATTGAGATTTAATGGCTTCACAAAGTACCGGAAGTTGTTTAAATTTCACGATTTTCTGAATGATATGATAAGCAATTAAATATGATAATATTATATATGATAATATTAAATGATAAGCAATTGTGATTATTTTATTCACTGAAAATTAATTTGAAAGACTGAAACATTATTATACTCTAAAGTATCATTTTTCTGTTTTATTAAACTTAACAGAAACTACAAACAATTATTCAGCATGTCGGAACACCAGGTAATTGATCATTCATTGTCGCAAATCGAACCCCCAACATTAAATTCCTCACTTAACATGCCATCTTCAGCACGAGATGGCATAGTACCCTCCCCCATACTACCCAAGTTACCCGATCACGAAATAGACCTCCTCCTAGCATCCCTGCCCCATCTCTATTCTCGCGCTGATCTCACAGAACACTCTCTGGATATAATCCCTGAACTTTTTTCCTATTTGGAAAGAGACAAATCTATGGCAAAATCCCTGGGAGAAAGAAATCCTCCTGACCCTGATACATCTAGTAAAACGATTTTGGAAGAAATTCCAATGCCAAAAAATCAAAATCTAACCGATTCAAAACATGAAATCTGTACTTCAGACCCCACTGACACAGATCTAGAATTACCAACTATTGTACCCGATCCCAAAACTTCAAGTTCTCTCCACAAAACCATCTCAGACATCATCCTCTGGATGTCTGAGGTCTGTCCCCCTAAGGAGCTCCTCCTTGCCTTACTCGAACGCGCCAACATCTTTCAAGATGACTCCCAATTCTTTTCTCTTTTCTCTCCCATATCTCGTAGTCTTCATCGACTCAATGAATCAATTCGGTTCAAATCCGTACTATTTGCCGCGAGCACCTTACTTGCCCACATACAGACACTACCTCTTCCTTCTGATCCAGTGGATTGCATAGAGGATATCCCTTCGACTCTGGATCCCAGATCTGTGAGAATACTCTCAGTTGTTGGATGGTTTTTAGATTTTCTTGAGCCGTTTATCGGTGATGTTGCCCAGTGTTGTGATGTCATCTCACGCGACAGGATGATGATGATGATGATGTCGTTATTTTCTACGACGCTAGCTTATGTCGATCTTTCTCATCAAAGTAAAAAAGTCAAACCTTTGTTGCCAAATTTAATCCGGGGAAAAGTTCCGAATGTGAATAATTCAAATCAAATTGAAATCAAGTCAAAATGTGTTCATGCAGTTTCGGAATTTCATACTATTAGGTGTGGGGGAACGCATGGGGGGCCTGGGGTGGCATTGAAGGTCCCCTCTGAGGCTGGTTTCCCTCAATGCGAAGGGGGAAGGGAGCTTGCGGAGAGATGCGTGAGGGTGATTGCTAGTCTACAGCCGGATTTTGTAAAGGCCGTCTCAAAATTTCTAGAGAATGACTCGAAGAAATTGAGAAAGAGAAAATCTAAGAATCTTCCTACTGTGAAATTAGTTAAAAAGAGTGATAAAATTAAAGATGATGTAAATGATGATAAAGATGATATAGATGATTATAAAGATGATGATAAAGATGACGATAAGAAAGCAGATGCAAGTAAACGCGGTGTTGTTGATAATGATATAGATTATTATCATAAAGATGATAACAATGATCATGACTGTCATAGTGAAATTAAAACTGATGAAGTCTATGATGATTATGATGATGATGTGACATATGAATCACTTTCAGTACTGGGACTCTCCACATTTGCCTACCTTACTTATTCCAATAGAATATCAGATGCGGTATCAATCCTATCCTCAGACCACATCCCACAAGTCTATCTCCCTACTTTTTTATTTCGTCTCAATATCCCCTTCATGTCTTGTCTCCTACGTGGGCCCCAGTGTTGCCTCGTTCAAAAAGGGGTAGGATTGTGTGGGGGGTTGTTGGAGAGAGGGGTGGGGGGGCTGTGCGAGGAAGGAATTGACGAGGGGGTGAAGGGAATTATTGACGGGTTGGTGGGGGCGATTTGTGGGTCACAGGTGAGGGGGATAGCTAGGGAGGGGGTGGGGGTGTTTAGGGATTTGGTGAGGGGGATGGGAGGGAGAGGGAGGAGGGGGGTGGTGGAGTATGTGTTGGCTAGGGTGGGACACCCCGGGGTCCAGGGTCATGTCATTACTATTCTTAAGGTAGGTGAAATTTTTTATTGTTATAATGACTAGAACTTTGTATAAAACTAGAATAAAAATGAAAAAAATTATGAAATTTTATAATTCATTGAATTGTGAAAGAAATAAAGTTCGTTATAATCTAAAGCAGTTATTAGGGTTAGGAGCTTACTAGTAATATTCTAAAGATGTAAGACAACAAGTAAATTATTAAAAGAAATAAATTTTATCAAATAAATAAAACTTATTTAAAAACAGGATGAAATTGATGCGTCATTAAAATCTCCTCAAGATGAACATTTTAGCGGGGCGCCCCTCCTCAGCCTTCTCCGCGTGGTCTTTACCCTCCCTTCTGACCGTCTTTTCCCCCAGACTATAGACAGGACCATGGCAGCCCTCAATTTGCTCCGCTACCTGGCCATGAGGGTCCCCCCGGGTCACGACCCCTCAAATATTTGGGAAATTCTTCTCGAAGCGGAAACGAAATTTTTGGGGCCAGTACGGGGGGGTATAGAATCTACTCGGGGGGAGGGGGCGCAAGAACTGAGGGCGATCAGGGAGGGAGAGGGGGAGGGGGGGGAGTTTGGGGTTAGGGTGGAGGGTGGGGGAGAGATGGAGATGCCCTCTGGGAGGGAGAGGGAGGAGGCAGTGAAGGGGATGTTGATTTTTTTGGATATGATGGAAAGTGTGTTGGGGAGGGTGGAAGAATGTTTGACGGTGGGGAGGGAAAAATTAGGGCTTCCAAAAATTTGAAATATTTCGAAAAACTATTTATCCACTGTTTTTGCGTTGTATTTTTGTTGCAAAGTTCATTTTGTTTCGTTGTATATTATTGATATCGCCGAGTTTTTTTGTTACGTTTGTTATTTGTAATATCGACAAGTTATGTTGCGTTGAATTTGAAGATTTATAAATAAATAATTATTAAATGTTGCGTTTAAAAGTTTGATTAAATTATATCTTATTTCATTAGATGACTGCTCATATTGATTGTTAGTTTATTTATTTATGCGTTTATATTATAACATCGGAATAAATGATTCAATTTTAATTTGTCAATCGTGTTTTATTTTTTCTCTATTAAAACTTTATTAAACTTGAAAATATTTCACTTAATGCTTAGTTTTATTTTAACTTTAACAATAAGCGACCAAAACTGCTCTTTTCTGTTTAATTTTAAAATAGAGAAAAAAGGGTGTAGGGGGGGGGGGGGGGGG